>WBMV01007695.1:2187482-2411141 GCA_013396655.1 Campylorhamphus procurvoides | reverse complement strand
TCGCTCTCTCTACGGGTAGGGACGGCGAAAACATTTTTTTAAAGGATCTCCACACAGCGATGTCTTCATGTCGTTAAATAAAGCCATTGTTTGGGTAGCGGGTTGAATGCAGGCGGGGTTCCGCTATCCCTAGTAGCCCTTTCTCCCCACCCCGAAAAAAGAGGGACGCTCGCCAACAAACTAAACGCGTGCCTCTCCTCCATACAGCTCTCACCATGCTGGAGCACAACCGAGATTCGCAAAATGTCAGGCACGGACAGAGGGAGGGATGAGAAAGGGGTTAAAAGGGAAGCGCGGAGCCCGGCTCCGAACGCCGTGGCTGGCAGGGGCGGCAGAGCGCAGCGAGCGGGGGACGTGCCGCATCGCCCCGCGCCCAGCCCTGCGACCCCAACAGGAATCTGCTGCGAAGATAAATCAGGGATGACAGCTGAGAGTTTATGAACTGAAAATAACCATCCTTAGAAGAAAGAAACTAGCAGTGGGAAATCCCCCATCTGTTTTGTTTACATACGCTTAGCGTGGATGTAGCAGTGGTTTATTTTCATAGTGAAGAGATTATATGTAAGAGTGACTTCACTGCTTCTTTTATTATTATCGTTGCTGTTGTTATTATTATTGTTATTCATTTATCTTGTTTTAAAGCCACTACTGTATTTACTTCAGTTCCATAAGCAGATCCTAATTTTCCATTTGTTTTAAAATACAAACTGGTCATTTGAGAGTAGCCATTTAAAACAATGCAGAAGTAACTGGTGTCAAACCAAAAGAAAGAAAAAAAAAGAAAACGTATTAAAACCATTGAATCTCATCATGTTTCTTAGTAAATGAAAAGGGGGTTTGTGACACTGGTTAGAAAAAGATTTTCTAGTTTCAGGTTTGGCTTTTGCCAGATTATTAAAACTGTTGAAACACAGAAAAGGAGGAATGGGGTCAGAGAGCAGGAATATATTAAAGCTTCAATTTTTTTTCAGTCTTTCCTCTCTGCAGCTCCTTTTTGTATCTTGCCTTGCCGCTGTCATGACAAGCTGAGGGAGAAAAGAGTCCTAAGGGGCTTAAAGCTTTGTAGTTCCCCATTTTGAGGTGAAAAGCAGCAGCTTTGGCCTTTGGCACATAAAAGAAGCAGTCCTGACCCACATAAACCTGCCTGTCTTCTGACTTCTTTTTCTTTTATGTGACCTCTGTGCAGAGATTGAGAGTTTATAGAGTGACTGCGTGTTTGGGCTACCTCCAGTTGGAAACCTCAGCGGTGCAAAAAATGTTTTGAAATACCATTGATTTCACAGCTACCTTATGCTACTACATAGTAAGAAAAATCCATGGGTGAAATCTTCATAGTCGCTGTTCTCTGCTCTACCATCTGTCAGCAGCAGGAGTGGATGTATTCTGAAGATTTCTTTGCAGACCTATAGGGTAATCCAAGTCACAGATCTCTAGTTTAGGTTGAAAGCCAAAATGCTAAAGGTAATCAGCAAAGCACAGTAGCTTTCTCATGGACTTCTTTCTTTACCTGTCCTGTGTGTTATGGAGACAGTGATCATAGTGTGCATAATAGTAGCTGCAGACATCTGAGCAAAAGTGGACACATCAGAGAGGTAAGTGATGGAAATGTAAACGTATGAACAGCAAACCCAACCAACTCCCCTTTTTATCTGGGGCCTGCAACTTCCAGAGTTCTAATACGCTGAATTTTTAACATTTCCATTTTGAATGCTACTCTATGTAAAATCCTAGCATTGTTGGCACTTGACATGGGAAATGGCAAGAAAGAAACCATATCAGAAGGATAACCACTTTCTTTTTTAAGAAAATTCAACTTTCTCCTCTCCACAAACCTGATTTGGCCTGAGAGCATATAGCTATAATAAATGGCATTTGAAATGAAAATTTAAAGAAAAAAAAAAGTGCTCTATATGTAGTATGACTTTTACTTCATTCAGGGTCTTTTTTAACCTACTGAGTATGAAACCTTTATGCCCAGGAGAGCTGTGGCTTTGAGAGCAGGGAGAGCTACATGTTATGGTACACCTGTTTACCTGTCAGAACAGCTCTTGTTTCCAGGAAGTTGTAGGGTTTCAATGCAGACACTTTCATCCTCATGGTGCCAAGGACTGCTGCTGGAACTAGCATCTACTGTAACCGTACTCAGTGCTCTGATGGGTTTAGGTTGCAGAGCACAGATTTTTCTCCTTATGACAAATATTTATCTGGATAACCACAAGTGCACTGCTGATGATGAAAGTGAACAGTCAGAACATAACTATCATCCTTACTACTCCAGCAGCCAGAAAGAAAACTGGTGTAAGGGTTGAAAAATGTCAGTGAGCTTGAGCAGACTGACCTTGGATACACTTACTTTTGCCAAGGAACAGATCCCACTGAGTTGATTCCACTAATTTTAATGGAACTATTCATAAAGTACTGTTTGGTCTGAACCTGATAGAACTGGGCCTTTACTATGTTTTGCAATGAAGTCCTTTTTATAATGGCCATGATTCCTATAGTTTTTCATCTTCCCGTGTTCAAATGAGACTTTAATCTGTTAGAGCTGTAGCAGCGTATGGATAACCTAGAAACCCTAGGCAGTCCTGGCTTTGATCTTTATTTTAATACTTCACTATCACTAGTATCATCCCCTTAAACTATTTACCCTTTGTAAGAACTTATTAGCATCTTTTATATTCCCCTCCCCATAATGGGGGAAAAAAAAGCTAATGAAGTTTATTTGCAAATTCCCATTTAAACAGAAAAAAAAGATAAGTCAAGTTTTGATAGAACCTCTCAATAAGGAGATGTTTGATTTATCTTTTTGTTCTTCTTGCTTTTTTGCTTATGTCTTCTCATTCCGCTTGTTGCTACTTTTTTTGTTGTTTTCACATTCCTTTTCCTATACTTTTCATATTTTATATTGAACTCACACCCTTTCCAGTTAGTTTTCCTTCTTTCTTTTCTCATTTTTTTTCTTCAATAGCTGTCCACCAAGGTCACTTCACTTTGTTCAGTTTTATTCTTTTGCCACTGCTGTTTCTCCATGGGGAATTTTTTGATTCCAGTATTCCAGCATCCCTTCCACTAATGGGCATCACTCCAAGCACACATCCTCTCATTTGAAGGGTAACAGAGAAGAAAAAACCCGTTTCTTATCTCCAGGTTCTTATTCCATTGCAAAAAGGAGAACAGAGAGGATGAAATGCACCTGGGCTAATGCCAGCAGCTTGTGTGGCAGTGTCAGCTGCCTCACTATAAAAGCATGGTGCTCAATTATCAGCAGAGGATGCCCTCAGCAACCACTGTGGACAACAAAGGTGCACCTGCTGCTCATCTCCGAATTTTAGGCTGGAGTGCTAACCAGTGGCAGTACACACACCCCACACACCATGTCACTGCTGTTATGCATAATAAACAACATGACACACTGTAATCTCTCCTGTCTGCTTATTCTTCATCACATGCTTTACCCATACCCTTCTTTCCAACATTACCAGCTCCAGCCAATGCTGGCATTGCACATTCTGTTTGAGGGGTGATGAGGCAAAGAGGCATAGGAGGGCAGGCTTTCACTGTGGCTTGGAGGAAAAGCTGGTGTATATGATCCATGGGTCAGGGCAGCTTTGGAAATGGTAGCTACATGCTATCTCTTTCCCTTCTCTCCTTGGTTTTATAATTTGTATTAGGTACACTATGTAGGTGTAACAGTTTTGAAATCGATTTAGTTCTGGGGTTTGTTTTTTGTTTGTTTGGGTTTTTTGGTTTGTTTTTTTTTGTCTTGCTTCTTTTTTGTGGTTTTGTTTTGTTTTGTTTTTTTGTTCATACATTCAAGTGGCTATTATATTATTTAGGGTTTTCAAATTTTTGCACATTGATCTGTACATGAAAGGAAGGACAGCAGACTTGGCAGCAGCCCAGAAGAGTGCCACAGAAGCACGGCTGCTGATAAAAAGCTTATCTGTTGGCTAGCAGAAGACTGTATCTGTAATAGAAATGCAGCTACATATTGAATTTTCTCTGTCAGAGGAGTAAATCTGCCATACAAAAATTCACAACAGAGGACAATTCCATACAATGGAATTTTATTCAGAATGTCTGCTGAGTTTATGCTTGTTATGATGGTTAAATGGCAAAAAATGGTGCTAGATCCTAAATATTGCTTAAAAAATACACTTCTAAATCTATTTCAGCCATCTAAGAATGAAATTTGATATAGACGGAAAATACTGCTTTAAACAAATATGCCGACATAAAGTGGTAGGTTGGCACATACATATTTCAGTAAGAGGTCAGTTTCAATACTTCTTAACAAATTTGTATTGAAAAGAAAACACAAAGAAAGCACAAAAGGCACTAACCTACAATCAGGACTCTTGAAAAATAACATCTCATGTTTCTGTGGTGTTGTAAAAATACCTCAGCCTGCAAGCCTTTGGAATTACTCCAGGGACATCTTGGCTTTCCTGCTGTGCCTGGAGTCCTCTCTTTCTTTCTCTGTGCAGTGGAGTGAGATACTTTTCCTTCTGTGCTACAGTTCAGGTTGCAACCAGCATCCTCAGGGGTGCTTGCTCTTTTGAGAGGCAAGAGGATGAGAGCACTGGCCCCTGAGCAGCTCTGTGTGAGGGACAGCAGGAAATTGTGCCCTGCTTTGGATCCTTTTCGGAGCACCACACAGTTAAAATCTTCACAGTATGATTATAACAGAGAGCTCATGTCATGTTTGCTGCCTTTTTTTAAAGTCACTGTGTAAAGTTCTTACAGAGACTATTTGGTGTCAATGACATTATGGCAGAGACTGGGTTATAGCTCCTCAATTATTCCCTGTGCCCACTTGAGAAGAGAGTATCATAGGAAGCTGTTCTGAGCTCAGAGTCTGCCTCAAACTCCTGCACCTGTCCTGACATATTTCCCTGCTCCCTCAGCTGTCCCTATGGTCATCCCATTTATGCCTGTAAAGAAAAGTTTATCTGGCTTTTTAAGAAACTGCTCAGGATTATATAAAATCCAAACCCATTCAAGTATTCTCTTTTGGTAGGAAGGCTGGAAGGAGGTAGGAAAAAGTAAGGCATGCTAAGCATTGTGGAGTGGGAGGGAATAAAGGAGAGGGACAAACACCCCAACAAAAACAAACAAGGAATAAGTAATGTTAGCATTGAAGTGCCAGTGTTTCCGAAGAGCACAGGAAGGGCTGAAAGAAAACCTATTTGGAAAAGAATCTAGGCGGGGTTAGGCACTTTATTTGCAACTGTGGAGGTAATTTGCCACCATGTGGCAATCTCTTCCCATGTAAAGAAAATCCTTACATAAAGGGGGTAGTGAATTTTTGCCCCTGAAAGGGCAGGCAGTATCCTGTGAACAGAGCTAGGGAGCTGATCCATGTGTGACTCACTGTGAAAGGTCTCTTATCAAAAACGGAGGCTCAAGTAGCTTTTCTACAGCTTTACTATACATATGAAAAGAAAAAAAGTGCTATCATTGTTTAGCAGGAAATTACTAGTGAAGAAATTTCCCTGAGCCAAGAAGGATCTATAAATACCTTAAGAGATGGGCTTTGGTTTTCTGTTCTCTCTCATATGGTCTCCAGAAATGATGCTCTGAGCATGTATTTAAAAGACCAGGAGACCTGTGAAACCTGCCTTGACTGTAGATACTGGGACAAAATTTACATGGAGTTCTAGTGGGTTTGACCAAAGCCTCCTCTATATATTGGAATGTCACACAGGAGCATCAAAAGTTAAAAGACTTGGAAGTTGTATGAAGAAATCAGGAGTAGGAGCCAAGAGAAATGTAGGAGATTCTAACTGTGAGTGGGGCCAGATTGACAGTTTGCAGAAACAGGGACTGCCTTGAGCTTCCCCTTCTCTTTTCAGCTTGGTTTCTGATAAGTAAACAAGAACTCCCACATTGCTATGCTGTGTATCAAGACGGGAGAGACTTCTTATGTGCATGGGGACTTGTGTCCTGCCAACTGTAATCCAACATTAATCTGTGTCACCGCTGCAAAGGATGGTTCTTTCTGACACCATCCCCAGCTGCCCATTCTCATCAACTCTTCTGCACAGTAGGTTTCACACAGCTACAAGCATTAATCCAGCCCAGGACAATTAGCTTTCAGCATCAGCATCTTGATTCAGAGATGCTCATGTCTACACAAGGACAGGAGTTGGGAGGAATGGCCCCTTGTAGCACCACTGAGAATTTGTACAAGATCTGAAAAGCGATATCTGTGGCCTGAGACATCAGCATCAGTCAAGTGAGGAGGCAAGTCCACAAGATGCCAAGCTTTATATATCTTTTTTTCATCAACACATCTCACCTACCTGAGACTTATGCATCCTTCTCTTCAGCAGCTTGTTGAGCTGCCCAGTGGGAGGGAGAAAATAGACGTCAGCCAAATCAATTGTACTTGCACCAGCAATGTATTCTGTAGCTTCATTTAGCACTACATTTTCTGATTTGAAAAACAACTTAGTTCTGCTTTTGTCCTCTCTCCCTTTGCTACATTTTCCTTTCATCTATGACAGCATCTTTTAGCATTCTTACATAAGCACAGAGATTCTGCTTCCTCTTTCTTATATTGCTTTCTTTTGCTATTCTTCCCTCTCTCCTTAATGCAGAGAAACTTCCTTGCTCCTTCACCCTCCCCTCCTGACACCCATTGCCACTTTTCTGCCCTTCTTCCACCACTTGTCTCACAGAGTGAGGCCTCCTCCTTCCAAAACTCTGCTTGTTTCCCACCTCACACTGAGTCCAGCCCCCCACGTACCTTTGTCTCCGACAAGGACAAGAGGGAAGTGATCTGGAGAACATGAACCCTATACAAAGAGGTGGGATTTATCCCATCAGTCCTCTGTACTGGCCATGGCAACAAACCCTCATTCAAGAGAAGCAAGATTTGCCTGTCTGTCCTCAGGCACAAAGGATTGTCCTTTTTCTGCACTCAGTGCAGAAGGACCAGCCTGCTGATGGGGTACAAGGCTGACCATGATGTTTTCTTTTTCACCGCACTATGATACAAAAGTCAGAGAGTATCCTCCCTGGGGAGAACCCCTTACATAAGAGATGTGTGCATTGCCAAATGCCAGCCCAAAACAGAAGCACAGCAGAGAGATTTGCATAAAGAAAGCAGCATCACTCAACTCCTGTGTACCTCCCGCAGTCTGGGTCATCGAGGGACATAGGAAGCTGTCACCATTTAGCCTACTGAGAATACTAACATAGAAGAAATGCAAGGCCCTCTCTGATCCAGAATCAGAAGGTACAAAGAGAATTATGAATCCCACAGACAGTCTGGTCCATCAGATTCTTATTTTTATTTACACCAAATTTTCCACCATTGTACCACCGAATTGCTTGAGCTGGTTTTTCACCATAGCCCGTAAATAATATGAAGCATGCACAGAATCAAATATATACACTGTCTAGTTCCTCTTTATGCTTCTGGTATCATCCTGTAGGAATGGCTAATCCACTTTCAGGCCTCCTGTTCATTCCTAGAGCTTAATCATTTCCCAGCACACATCACACAGCAAACCAGAATTCCACAAATCTCACTTCTCAAAAAAAACCCAAACCCAACCATTACCAATCTGATTTCAGTTCTTTTCATATTCTTGCTGTGATACCCACAAAGATAAATGAAATGACAATATTTGCGAAACACCCCATCTACTGTATGTGCATTTAAAACCAAATCTGTCAGCATATTACCCCATCTGCAGAGAGATTAGTCAGAATCCCGCTCCTCAACTTTTCCCTCCTAAGTCTCTTGCTGGGCTCTTGCCTCCTTTGAGTTGATTTCACTTTTCATTTTATATTTCCATCAACAGCAGAGGAGTAAAACAGCTGAAGGGGACAGATAAGGGACTTAGCCCACTACAGCCACCAACTTCAAATTGGATTGACTGGCTGAGTGCCCCCAAATGCTCCACGGATATGCAATTTAATAGAAAGAAAAAAACCTCTACACACAACAAAAAATGTGCAGAAAATAACAAGACCACTTTATGAAACATAACAGTTTCAGCAATGTGCGTATGATTATATCCTTAATTCAAATGAAATGCAACATATATGCTCTTATGTTACCCAAGGAAAAAAGAACCCCGGATGATTATCTAATTTGTCCTTTTACTAAATGATTCAATTTTTAGCAAGCCCTACCCAAGGAAGAACATCAAAAAAAGGCCATATCACATCAGCGTAACAATGAATGTGGTCTACCTTTTCTTTGACAGTAGCCAGCAATGGATACGGAGGGAAGACTACAAAATAGGAGTGCAACAAAACAGATGAGAAAAAAGATACTAAGGAGGATTTGAGGAAGATGAAAAATATGTTAAAGGGGGGCAGAGGAACTAATATAATTCCCTTAATTTTGTAGACAGCTGTATATGTGTGTGAGGCTTTACTCCCATGGATGAGTGCATATGGATTCCTAGAGAGGCAGCTTCAAGCAGGATCAATGCTCACAGTGGGCAGTCCTCTGGGCTGAGCATGAGTGCTCCCTTACCTGATGGCAGAGATGGAGATCAGCTTTCCTGCCTGCACAGGCAGAACAGCAGGGATTTGGCCAACCATTCATTTTTAATTTGTTTTTCCTTTTAACTTGAGATATTGCCTCTAAGATTCAACCAGTTTTAATGCCAGCCGAAATTGCATATCTTCAAAGTATGTGTTGGTATCTTCTGTAATCGTTCCGTTAATGGGAAAATTAAGATTATAATAGTCCTACCAAATTCCTCTGTAGCAAACCAGGCAGATCTCTGCCCTAGTAGTATGCTGTGCTGTCCTCATCTCTCCCTCTCAGTTCTTTAAATTATTCCATTTGGCTTCACAACTTGCCATCCCTTGATCTCCTAATAGGATGGTGACCTCCTGATCCCTTTCCAGGAGCTCTGCTTGAAACCTAACCTTTCTAGACTGCCAAACTTCCATTTGCTCCTCATTTCCTTCCCTCTGTGCCACCAGTCTCATCAGTCCCTTTCTGCATCTTGAGCTTTCCATTTTCTTTCATTGTTTTTCTGCTAGGAAAACTCAGTTTAGCCTATTCACTGCTCAACCACCAGAGCAGCTGCTGAGAAACAAAAAAATCAGTGGAACATTACAACATTTGCAGTAGCTCGTTTATCAGCACCAGAACTGTTTTGTACCAGGAGAGCACCATGATTTCTATTTGTTCCTAATATTTGGAATATCTCCAGTTTGAATGCTGCTGAGTTGGGGTTATTTTTTTCTGATTTGGTAAAACTGAGTCATCATTCATGATCTGTGCATAGTGCAGGTCCACTAGCAAGAGATGGAGGGTGGGATTTATTCCACCTGGAGAGCATGGCTCATCCCTCCACAGGACAGGTGTCCTTGGCTCCAGGCAGCTGGCAAGGTTACACCTGACACCCACCCTTCAGGTGGGTCAAGCTGGGTGTGGGAAATGCTGTCTCCGGGGCCTTTGTCTGCTAAAGCAACTGCAGCACCCACAGTGAGGGGATGGAGACGTACTGCAGATGTCAACACTGGAAGAGACAGGGGCACCGCTCATTTGGCAAAAGGCCAGGCTGTACAACAGATCCCCACTCCGCTCAGTGCCCTGCCTGCTTCTGGGTGTCACGTTATTTCTGGCCTTGCTGACAGACTTTCCTGTTCATACAGTGACTGTGGGTAGCAACGTTAGTGCTGACATTCAGACTTAATTGACCCTCATCTTTCAAGGACACAGAGCAGAACAAATGAAGGCTACGCTATAAATACACTGAAATAGGCCACGCACCCTTGTCTGGAGAGCCCTTCATCTCTCCTGTCACCGTCTTGCCTGGGGGTTCAGTGAGACTGTGGATTCTCCGTGTTGCCTGTCCCACGCACACAGCCAGAAGCAGCCACATGGAGATGGTCCAACCCTGGCCCCATCGAGGGCACCGATCCTCACTATTACCTCCTGCACGCTGAAGAACATTCCCCTGGTCTTCCTCATCTTCTCAGGAATTGTAACTAATACCAGATGACTCACGTTGTGGCTTGTTGGTTGGGGCAGTGTGTTCAACCACTTCTACCACAGGAGCTGTAATTACAACATTCTAATCTAAGGTGCAACTGCCACTGACCAACAGCCCCTGGTCAGGCAAAAAAATGGGAAATTCTATGCTAAAACTTGAGTGATACACACACTGGCCTGTATTACTAGCTATGTGTGGTGACATCATCAGTGAAGTCATTA
The DNA here is from genome assembly GCA_013396655.1 of Campylorhamphus procurvoides. Classification (NCBI taxonomy): domain Eukaryota; kingdom Metazoa; phylum Chordata; class Aves; order Passeriformes; family Dendrocolaptidae; genus Campylorhamphus; species Campylorhamphus procurvoides. The sequence continues at coordinate 2,400,946 of WBMV01007695.1, read as the reverse complement.
TTTGAGACAACAGAGTTTGAAAACTAGTAGTAGAACTTTTTTCATGTATGTAAACTTGTTCTATGGCTGTATATACATAAGATATACCTGCTGATGAGCTCTATGTAATTTCAGCCTGCTTTTTGGTCATTTCATCACAAACCAGAGGTGTATAGGAATCAGGGATGAAAGAAGTCTGCAGGAATTCTGAAGGAGGCTTCTGAGATGATCCCAGAGAGATTAGAAAGGCACTTGCCTTCTGCCTGCCTCTTCCTCTTTAATATTTAAAATTTCAAATATTTTTACTAAGCCATTTGTCAGTCCACTACTAGTAATTACTATGATAATCACAAGATCACTCTAAGTATTAAAGTGTGGTTTTGTGATGTTCTAAGATACTCAAATGGTATTATAGAATAAAAAAATAATATTTTCCTGTGCATTTTTTTTATTTTACAACTCTGTTTAAAAAGTAAATATAGTATGCCTTGAATCTGTCATATAAAAAAGCAGCTGCCTTCACATTCCAGCAATCCAGCATGACAAACTATATACCTATACACACACCCCTCAGTTTGCACAGCTGTTAATAAATACGTATTTTACATTTAGCCAGTAACTTCTGTTCAAGGTTTCTCTCCAGATGCTCAGGGATGAGTTAAACATCACTTGGATTACAGGGTGATGCATTCCCCATATCAAAAGCTGGCAAAAGGAACTTCTTTGGTAGCAAAAGAAATAGCCAGTGGTGATTAAAACAAGCAAATGTCCTGGGGAAGTGTTTGAAGATAACTGCAGGCCCTGATCAAAGCAGAGGTAATGTAAGCACACAAGGCTAGCAGGAAGAAATTCTGTCTTTTATTAGGCCAGCATATACTATTGGAGAAAATGGGCAACTTTTCATACAAAGGCCTTTTTTCAGGTCTGCATTTGGTCTAATAAAAGCTGTTGTGTCTCTCTACCAATGCTGCTGCTTTTCTCTTTGCAAATCACTGCTGAGTCAATACTCCTGCTGCTTCAGCAGAGCAAAGTCTTGTTGACAGACATGATTGATCCCACACTGTCTAACACTTTAGGGGAATAATCTCAGAGTTTAATTATTCCAGTACAGAAAGGCAGCTCCCAAGAGGAATTTATCTGAATTATTGAAAAAGAGCTCTATCAGAAGAAGAAGGAACAAGCAGTTGAAAGATATTTGTCAAAACCCAACACTTCCATTACAACAATAGCAAAAATGTTATTTTTCAACGTGGTTCAGGTTACCATAGAGCAAAGCTGTCTGAAGTCTCTGTCTCTCGCAGTCTTTCTCTAGTTTTGTGCAACTTTATTCCAGGGATTTCAGATATTTGTTTTTTTAATCTGTAGCTACGCACCCCTCTGCCCTACCTGACTGTCTGGTTGTCTGCCAGACTGAGACAAAAAGAGCTCTTTTGCCACTTTCTTCCAAGAGCTGTGAGTCTGACAAGAAGCACATCTGAGAGCGAGCAGTAAGCTGAGAAGAGCCCTCTCCAGCTCACATTTGCAAGGGCTTCACTGCTTCTCAGCTCTTCCTCAGCTCTCAGCGGCTTCTTCACCCCAAGGACTGGTGATGTCTGCAGAGAAGGAGGCTGAAACAATGATAAGAGCCTGAGCCGTATGTGGCATGGCAGAGAGATAATTGTGAGACAAGGAGGAAGAAGGGAAAGGTGATTACCTAAGGTAGAATTTCTGCCAAGGCAGCATTTGACATAGAGGTGGGCAACAACTTGGGTAAAAGCAAGCCTCAATCCCCCATATTTTGTCTATATAAGGACATAGATCAGATTTTGGGATTTGAATTTATCCTGAATGTTAGTTGGATGCACTGGAGAACTATGGGATGGGACTGAACGGGGGGAGGCAAGTACAATTACTGGGAGAGGAGTGTGGCTCTTTGGTGAGAAGCCTGTTTGAAACTCCCTTTCATTGGAGTGTGAATGAGATGCATCCAGGTGAAGAAGCAAGACAAGGACAAGAGGGACAAAATGTTAAGTCAAGCCTTTATTTTTTGTGCTACTAAAATGAACCCTCTAGTGCAACATTTTGATTGAAGATAACACTGACACTCGTTCCAGCTATAGATCTGCCAGTTTGCTTCCAAGCTGTGATCAGAGAAATATTTTCACCAGCCTGTTCCACGGCGAAACAGGGAATCAAGGAGTGAGACAGGCTGGCTGACTAGCTTCCAAATGTCAAGGTTTGCCTTTAACTGTCTCACTCCCCCTAATTTTACAGAGGCAGAGCTACCTGTTTGTGATGGCAGTGCCTTGGGCAAGAGAACTGTTATTGCTCTTGGGACACTGGATACCAGTGCTGAAAGCTGCTCCTGAAGTCTCATCACACAGTAATCCCTGAGGAATGCATCTTCATCTGTTTCTTCAAGGCCTGTTTTTTTCTCAGTCTCTGTAATATTTTGTGAGATGCTGTTGTGAAGTTCTGTTCAAATGTCACTTGGACCTTCCTTGTCAATGAAGAGCTAAGTTCTTGCTACAGATCCTGGTTTTATACCAGCATATACCTGTTTATTCCTCTTACAGACAGATACAGTACACTGCATACAAGACTCTCACCAGAGAGCATGTATACAGTTTAAAAGTAATGCATCACCAAAGGTATTCCCTCGCAGAGACAGAAGAGAAAGTATTTCCCTGAATAAACACATTACCCATCTATCCAATCCTTTCAAATTCCTGCAGAAAAACAGCTGAGGAAAGATGTGAAATTGTAACCTTTCACTGAAAGCCACTAACAGTCCCTGACTGACTAGGACATGGAACAGCAGACGTCTTCACTGAAAATGTTGCATAGCCATGGCACATTAGACCTAGGCCATGGTTTGTAAATCCCCAACAGCTATTAATGAAAGGTTTGACTCTGTAGCAGTCATAAATCAAATGCTGAAGTATATTCTGAAGAAAACAAGAAAACCCTCCAACAGCTGAGAATCAGTGTTGGAAATGTCCATCAGCTACTGCCCACCAGACTGCTCACACTGCAGGCCATGAGATGGTTTGATAGCTGTGTTCTGCCAAGACTGCAGCTTCTCTGGAAACTGTCAGGGGTGATACAAAATGGGGTCTTATCCCATCTATAAGTCACATATACATCCATAAACATAAAAAAGCTATGTGGAAAGGTGTAAAGAAATATGTGAATGGAAAAATAAGAGCTCTTCACTATGTGCATTAATAGAAGTTTAAGAAAAAACAGGAGAATCAGAGCCCCCTCTCCCCTGCATGCATTTCAGCATAGAGGTTCTTGGTTTTCTCTCTTCCCCCTTTTGGCTTCTCCTTTCCTTCTTGCTGACAATTTTAGCATCTGTTTTAAGTGTGCTATTTTTCTCAGCACTGTGTACAGCAAACTTTTATTTCCTTTTGCCAAGCCTTTCTCTTTCTTTCTTTATTGTCTCACTGGTTGTACAACTCACCATACCACTGGGACAGTATCCCCCAAACACACGTTTCAAATTTGCAAATTCCTCCCCATTATCCTTGCTCCAGCCAAAGCCCCAGTGATCTCTGAACTCAGCTCCTTCTTCCCTGCTGAGGTCTTAACCTCAAAAGAGGCTTTTTTTCACTCTTTACCTTTTTCTTATTTCACTGCTTCTTTTTCAATGTCATTATCTCATTTTTCCACCACCAACACATCCCCCTCAAAGCTGCCTCTATTTTTCTCATCTTCCAACATCTCCTGAGACTCTCCTCATTGAATTTACCAAAAGGATCCCTGCAATGATCACAAGGCCCATAGGAACCCCTGCAAAAGTGATGAAATATGCATTGGCTCTACCTGTGCTGATAGCAGTAGCCCGTTCAAGCCTCTCACGTCAATCATGAACTCTGCTGCTCACATGGTATCCTGCAAAGACAATAAACTAAGAACAGACTCCTGTAGAGAAAATAAAAGCCAGAAGGGCTCCCCTGATGCTTCACATTACACCAAAGCCTCAAAAAGGTAGGAAAAAATATACTCAAACTTTGCAAGACAAGGAAGTGCAGCAAAATGTTGCAGAATTACTCCTTTCAGAGTTTCAGAATTGTGAAGGAAATAGACAACACTGTGTTAAGATGCAAGGGTGATACTGAGTAGAGTGGTACAAAACTTAGGAAATTTCACGGTATAAAACTTAGAAAACTTCATAGGAAATGAAGGAGATCAAGAGAAATTAGAGACTAAATTCAAAATTAAGTTAACCCAACAGATGCATATATGGAAAATCAGGACCAAGCTGGCTTATAAAGGCTTAAATCTGTCTCAGCACCTTGCTCCTCCAGGTTCTCTAATAGTCAGTGTTCGTCCCTGGACTATAAAGTATTTGACAACGTACACCCTCTGTAGCTTTATCAGTTCTTTGGCCCATATTGCTGTCATCCTAAACTGGGTCTAGAACAACTTCAGTTGCAGAGGACATACATAAGGGAATACCCTTGCACACGAGGCTGTAGTCTTTTTGAAAATTGTAAAAGCTTAAAGTAGCTAGCAATTTTCCAACCACTGACATCAATAAATTATATGAGGAAAGAGGGTTGGAAATTAGCTGAATCTTTGGATGAAGTACAAGAAGAGAAAGAGGACAGGCACTGCTGCTGTTTTATTAGAGCAAGGACTGGAGAAAAGTCTCATGTTCTCATGGTCTTTTGGGCATGGTCTGAGGTACAGTCATGGCTCACTCTGGGGCAAGGGTACTAAAGAGACTTGAGCTCTTCCTCCTTTTAGCATAAGGCAGCACCTCCAGCCAGATCATGGATGTGTCCCTCCTTCACTGACTAGCTCACTCAGGACTTAAAAGCCTGTGATACCACCACTGACATTTGTGTGTGTAATTAAATTCACATTAACAAATTTTCCAGGTAAAGCTTTTGCTCAAAACCAATGGATTTTGCCCCAACTGTCTTAACATGTAGCTTGTGTTCTCTACAGGTCCGTTACAACAGTCAGCTTTAACTTGATTTTGACACTGCTTTTATATAACCATTTGATTCTACATCAGACAACAGATGATGCCATCTAAACACAAATTTATGACTTCAGTGACTACAGTGAAGTTGAATTAAGTGATGTGTTTAGCCTCGCTTGGCAGTGTTCCCTTCATTCTGTTTTTGATAAATAACCAGTTGTGATCATGGAGTTTTAATAAACTGACAAGGACTAATTTCTCCGTGCAGCCGTGGGCTCCCTACCTGATAAGAATAAAAAAAGGGCTTATTAATACCACTATTTTTAATCACCTTTTAACCTATGCTGTTCTTGTTTATATCTCACCTGAATATTTTTTTCCTTTATTTTTTTTCCCTTAATACCAGTAGAAATGAAGCAATGTGTGATGACTGAGAAAAATCACCATACAAGCAATGTCTAAAAGTATGTAGTTGTACAGTGCTCCCAGTGTAAACTGGGAGGAGAGGAAGAGCCAGGGGCAATAATCCTTTGTTCAGGCTAGGCTGCCTCTGTCATTCAAGAGGACAAAATAAAGACAGTAGGGCATTGCCAGGCTGCACTTCCACTGCCATATGAAAAGTGCCCAAGGGGAGTTGTGTTGTTTTAGTTCAAGCTATTTTCCTTCCCATCTGCTCAAGTTGACTTAGAGAAATGCATTATGCAACCTAACTGCTCTGCTGTAACCCTGCTATGCCAAGGTTCAAATTGATGTGGCAGTGCACTTAGCACTTGTAGAAGTTTTGAGGAAAAGGAGAGATTATGTCAAACCAGGCCTTGCTGCAATGGTAAAGGTATTGCTATATGACCTTTAAAAAAAAAAAAACAAAAACCAAAGAAGAAACACCCACAAAACCCAGAAAACAAACCAAAAGAACAAAACAAACCAAAACAAATCCCTGCGGAAAGATGAAGATTAAAACTGAGTGAGGTTGAACTACACTCAGTTGTACCAGCAAGATGGAGCAAGAGTGTGAAAAGCAACAAGGCCAAGAGTAAAAGCACATTACCTGCACAGCTTGAGCATTTGGCAGTGAAACAGTGATGTTATTGTACACCTACAATCCAGGACACGATCACCTGCAGTTCCTCAGATCGTCTCATATCACTGCCAGTATCAGATGTAGCATTTGTAAATCACATGTTAAGTGCTTGCCCTCAGCTAAGAAAAACAAAAACATTCAATGTATATTTGTGAAATCTGATAAAACATTCCTCTTATTACTGCTTAATGAAATCCTTCAAATTCCCTATGTTTTCACTTATCCTTTGCAAGGCTAATATTAAAAATGACACCATCTTTCTTGATCCTTGCTTATGTGATTATTATGCACCTCCTAGGTCTATTTGGTAAATCAATGTTTCTCTAAGAACCTAGGTCCCCTGAAGAAAACCTTGACAGCAAGTTTTTTTGTCAGTTCTTCTCTGAAACATCCAACATTCAGACACCACAGATATCCAGTTGCTTTTTATGAGCAGGGAGAAATTTTTGGTTACAATGATCTGTGTGACCTACTGTTTCCAGCTCAATCTACCCTTTTTTTTCTGCCAGAGGTGAAACAAGAAATTCCAAACACCATCACTGCACTGATTCAGCAGGACTAGATGACTGTGTCTCAGGCTATTATGTCACAGGTTTGCCCTAGTCCCAAAAAACTCCTTTTTCCCAACAACAGCTCAAGCTATAGTTCAGGAAGGTGTGGGCATACAGGATGAAAAGCTAAAGAGGCCATACTTCCTTTGACAGTAGAGTTACATTTGGTGCTGGCTTTAAAACCCTGCTATATGCACTGGTTTGGCTCTACGCTGTGGTGTGTTCATGCAATACAAACAACTGTAAAAGTCATTGCTGCTCCTGGGATGCATTTGACAACCAGTTTGCTACCTCCACTGAAAACTGACATAAGGTTGCCTTTAAGGTTGAGTACCAATGAGCAGGACATGCGCACTGTTTCAATCTTAGGACCTAATCCAATTCTCTCTACAGCTGGAGTCAGCTGGACTGACAGTGAATTCCATTAGATTTGGCTCAAGCTTCATGGGGCTTATTTTAGCAATGCCAGAGATCTCCAGAACATACCAGGAAGCATCTTCCTATGAAAATCTTAGAAACTATCTTAAATTGCACAATTCTTGCAGTTTTAACCAGCTATGGCCTCATTGATATTTCATTAAACAAAAGAGAATTAAAAGTAATTAATTTTCAGAATCAAGTCTAGAGCACAGAAGCAAAGTATTTAAGTTCTGAAACTATTAAAAATCATGATATTTATACATTATTGTTTATCTTTTGATATATGACAGTTCACCAAAGTCATATAAAACTATAATTTTACCTCTGTCTCTCCTCCTCAAAGCAATATCAGAACAAAGCATGACTCGACAGGAATATAGCTGGTAAATATAAATGTCTTCATCAAAAGAATGAATGCCACAGAACTCAAGTAACCTGTTCTCAGAGTACTGACAGAATTATGTTGGTTCTAAAAATTTTCATCATCATTGAAACATAAAAGAGATGGTTCTTGATATTTTTTGCTTACAGTTGAAAATTGACAAGAATTGTGAGATATTTAAAAGCTATTTCAGGTCACTGGTATTCCAAAAAGTTCTGAAAACTCATAATTAAATGAAGAGAAATTCCACTCTGAAAAGTGATCATATAAAAACAGTAAGTTGAACTCAAAGCATCTACACCTTGCATGATAAGTGTTATTTCTCACATGTATGGGTTTGTGGCCTTGTATAAATTACATTTGGTTTACCCTGTCACAGTTTCTAAACAAGAAGCTAAGAGAGAAATGAGAATGAGAAGGAACATGTTCCTTTTGCCTGACTGATCTGCAAACTCAGGAGTTTCAGATCTCCACCACTTCTTTATCATTAGCATTCTTCAGGAATGCGAGCAGAAATAAAATGACTGATGGGCCTTAAAACTGACTTTTATTCTCACGGCAAGTGCTGGACTTGTTAGGAACCCTATTTCTGATGGCTTCTATTCAGGCAGTCTCTGCAGACTTTCATCTTCCCGGGACAGTTCAACAGAGAAAAGCAGATGCCTTTAGATTGCTTTTGCCCAGGCATTTTTCCAGGCTTGCCAAAAATACTTCATAAATCCTCGTTCTTTTCTTCTAACTCATTTGTATACCTGTTTGTTCCTGTCAATGACTGATTAGAGATCCGCTTGATCTGATCTCATTTCCAGCACTGATGTTTAGATTTTGCAGCTTCCCCTCTTTGCAGATATTTGTTGTTGCATTTCCCCCCTGCAGGAGTTTTAGTCTTTGTTTTACTTTAGGTTTTCATTTCCTTTAGCAATCTTAACATATACTGTAGATTGCTTTTTGGGTTAGGCTCTGTCTGTGCTATGCTCCAGATGGCATCAAGTTGTAAAATGACGAAGATATGACTGGATTATTATATGATTTGGTCCTGTCATGTGAGTTGTCTCCAATGATACTGCAGGTGCCTAAGGTGTATGCAGCAATTCTTGCATGCCACCAAAATTCCCACCTGATAGCAACAGCTGTTGGAATTACAGCTCACTCCCAATGGCTCTGCCAAGGAAGGACAATTCTGAAAAGCTGGAGGGACTTCATGGAGGGAATATGAACTAAGACTTTGGACCCCACCAGTGCACTGGATGTGTGTCTCAGTCTGCGTGTCAGTTTGGGATGATGATGTCTGTCTGCAGTAAGCTGAGAAGGGTGATAGTGTTGAGAAGCACATGAGCTCCGCACACGATGAGAAGAAGTGTCCTCCCTCCTGGCAGACACAGATACATTTTCTTGGGTAGGAGACAGAGATGCAGCCACAGTTTATGCTGACTAAGAGGAGCTTTTCTAATAGTGAAGGGGAAAAAAGAGCGATGGATTGATTTCACACTGTTTGAAATGTGAACTGCTTTGGTAGTATTTGTCCACTAGGTTCATTTCAGGTAAAAATCTGGTATCATGCACTTACATCAAGAAGTTATTTTCAAGTATTATGTTTGCTGCATAAAATACATTTTCATTTTTAAATACTGACAGTATTTCAAAGTTATTCCTTTGCCTGTACCATTGCAAAGTTCGTTGCCCATAAGGCTCAAACTTGTTGCTGTTTGGGTGCTACATGTTAAAATGCTGCAAAATGCATAGTTCAGGTAGTAGAACATCTACCTCTGAGTCAGTAATTATTTACTGTCCCTGCACTGAATTTAGGGGTCACTGAGCTGCTGAATATGCTGTTCTTGTATGAAATATGAAACAAAAATTCTAATCACTTGTTGGCCATTAAACAACTAATGACAGCTTCCATCAGAGACTCACAACAGCTTTGTGCCAAGTAATTACATTCTCTCTACCTAAATGAATTTCCAATAACAGAGGGTGCCTTTCTCCTCTAAACTGTTTAGCAATAATGTTATGCACTGTTAAATTATTGCCCCTGTCCCACCTCAGAGGCAGCTCCATTTCAGCACAAGACAAAGAGATCCAGGTCCATTCAAGGATGCTCCCCCACAAGCATTGGCCTGGCCTCAATTCAGCTGCTGGATGCCGTAGCCTCATTCATCCTGTGCAACCCCAGCTGCTGCAAGGAAGAGGCTCTACCAAAATCTGCTCATCACTCTCCCCTTATGAGGGCTTGCAGAGGAGCACAGACCGTTTGCACCAGCAGACAGAACTCCAGCACAGGCGGAGGGCAGTATGGGACAATTGCATTTGGCCCAGCAGAACTGAAGTGTATGAACTGGGGTTTTTTACAGCCTCAGTTCTGAATTTGATTACTCAGTATTTCAGTTCAGGCACAACTCTGTCTATTTGCATTGTGGGAGACGAAAGGTCATTTTACAAGAACACAGGTACATCTGAATATAAAATTATGTGTGTCCTTCCCCCCAATCCCCAGTAAGCATTATAGCCATTCACAGCTGAAGAGAAGTATTTATCTCCTGAGCAGGTTAATCTACATCTATCTTGTGGAAATACATTATCCAACAGATTTCCATATTGACCCTGGAAAAATATCTCATATATACATTTGCTGAGGGAGAATACAGAAGAAAAAAGCAAGAAGTATGACATATTTGTTGGCATTAATTTAACATAACAGTATATAGAAACATCCATGTTTGCTTACAAATGACCATTTTGCAGATAAATAAATAATTATTTTTAAAAAATGGTTGATGATTACTCCTCACTCAAAAAGGGCTTCAAGGCAGATATCAAATTACTAGAGAGTCTGCAATATACTACACTCTGCAAGCACAAATACATCCTACTTCTGCATACCCGCAGCCATTCCTGTTCAGCAGCTTGCTTTCTGTTGTGCAGTTTTGCCTGCAGATTTAGAACTCCCATCACTTTTACCTCAAATGACCTTGGCCCAGCTTAGAGAGCATCCTCCAGATTTGACCCCAATGTAGATCTCACTAAAGGAAAGGGTCTGCTCAGTGTCACTGGGATAATAAGACAAATACCTCTAAAGCCTGTAGCCCTGATCCCCTGGCGATCTGCTTTCAGTAATCAGATTCTGGAAAGCTGTTATTGTAAGTCAAGTCGGCACTGCTAAGAGCAAGAAGTACAGTGTTGTGAGGCTAACAAACTGAACTAACTGCAGAGTGGTGGTAATAAATGCCCCCTCAAGCCATCTTTTTGAAGAGGCAAATGCTTATCACAACCATATTAAACTCATAGGAAAGAAAGGGAAAATATCACAAGACACTTTGAAGTTCTTCTTTTATTTTGTATTTTTGCCACAGTAAAAGGTGATGAAGGAAAGATGTTCAGAGCCATTAAGAGCTGGGGGCATGAGGTTAGTTTATGACACAGTTATCTCACAAAACTCTGCTGTGTTCTTTCATGGCTGTGAATTTTCATATAATATTGGAATTATTAATTCATGCAGCCAACCACTGTTTCTCATTTCATTTCAGGGGATTTGCTTTTACCAGCTGATAAGAAATACTAAAATGGTTTGCTTTCTTAATTAAAATGGGAATCTTGAAGACAAGGGCACATTATAGGAATATGAATTTAGTGTGGCCTAAATGACAACTCCTTTTTCTAGAGTTCACGTAATGGGGAAGAATCTATGACGCCAGAGAGGTAGGGAAAAAAAGACCGATACTGCTACATCTAATTTAATAAAGTGAGAGAAGATAATAAGGACATTCTAAAACCAGTGTTGCAGTGCACTGAGGGATGTAGCGTGGTAACGATTTATAATTTGATCTAAGGTTAAACAGAGACATATTTTAGCATCATCAGGAAAATAAATGGTTTATTACCTTAGCTGGAGATCACATCAACTTTACTTTCAGATCAAGGCCTTATTTCTTCCAAGGATGACCCTTCCTATAATCCTGAATGAGAATTTTTGATATGAAAGTACAGACTTTGAGTCTTTCTTTCCCTTTCACAACACAAACCAAGCAGCACTTGGAACTGATTGCAGTGTAAAAAAATACAGTGAGAGAGAGGAATTAGATCACTCATCATTGCAGACATGTAACTGCCTATTTGCCACATGCACATACCATTCAGATTTCCATACTACTTCTCACTGCTTTAATTGATGGGCATAAATTAGTTCAAAAATCCATACTCTGTTCACTGTGAAAAGGGCAGAGAAAACAGCTCTCCTTAGAGTAGCTGCTACTTGCAAAAAACCCGAAAAAACCAAACACACACAAAACCCCAACAAACAAAACCCCTCTACATGTGCATTATTACTGGCTAGAAGATACCATCGGGGGTGCAACTGTTCCTTGCACATACTAACAATCTCCACAGAACACTCCCTCTGTGTAACCTCTGATTCCTAATGAATCTATTGTCCTTGCTTTGCCCAGTTGTAATCACCTTTCTGTCATACCTATCTCCCATGCCCTAGACACATTCTTTTTTTTTGCTTTTTGTTTGGTTTGGTTTTTTGTCTCTCCATGAAACAGGAAGAATTAGCAGTCTGACTTCATTGCAGAGGGTAAAGGGGAGCATTTAGATGTGGGAGACAAGGAAGGCAGCAGAGGGAGTGCTGGGGATTAAAATCAGTTTACCTATACAATATTAGAAATTATTGCGTAGGCTTAAATTTAATTGTACCTTGCATACAGTTTAGCAAGACCAGGCCATGCTCAAAAATCAGTGTAGGTGAACTCTAAATGAACTGCCTTTGTTAACATGAATGGCTAAGAAGGGGAGCAAACAGACAAAGATGGGATGTCTTCAGTTAAGGGCTGAGACCCTGGAGAGCCCCCAAGATAAGAAAAATTATGGGCATGCAGAAAGACTCCAGTGAAGTGTTAGAAGACCCCAGACCACAAATTGCCATTGGACCAAGAAGTGTATGAAGGGTACATGAGGAGCAGGTTCACAGACTATGAGCTTGTAAAGGCCAGAGATTTCTTTGCCCAGGGTCCCTCTCCAGAGGCACACAGCTTGAGTGTGCCTGTGTGGCAGATGCAGCGAGAAAAGCCAGGGATAGGAACTACAGCATCAGAGACCACAGCTAGGGGACATTATTTTGGAACAGGGTCCACACCAGGACAAGGACAGGATCTTGTAAAAAATCAACAATGAGGGCAATAGCAACAGGCTGGGAGAGCAAATTGCATGCACAAGGATTTATAATCACAAGAACACATTTCATCAAGAACCTCAAACTGAAGCCTGGATCCCCAAATTTCTGTGTTTCTAGCAGTTCGTTTTGAACCCTGCAAGGCTGAGGTGTCTTTCTTGGGTATCTGTGAGGTAGCAGACATATAAAAAGGTAACAGGCCACTACTGCTCCTGTTTGCTCAGGTAGTAAATAGGAGGATCCCTGCTCTAGATCTAAGGATATCACTTTGCTAAGGACTCGGCTGGAAGCCCCTGTGATATGTATTAGAATATATTTGGGTTTTCATGTTTAGGCATAGGTATGGAAATATACCTGGAAAAAAAAAAGAGTCAAAATTAGGACTTGACCATTTTAATTTAAAACTGATAAAAAATGATGCCCAAGAATTGAATAATCTCTAGCTGAAAATCTAATTTCTGTTTGGATATGCCACTATATGATGTTGTATATCAGGTTCCAATTGAACCTAGGATCTTCTAAATTCTCTTTAGCCAAAGGGTTGAGCTTCACATCAGACTGTATGATCCTTGTTGGCCCCTTCCAGCTCAGGATATTTTGTGATTCTAGGATTGCCAGTGAGCCACAGAACAGCATGATCTCTGTTCCTTCACATCAGTGCTAAAACCCATAGGCCTCATGAGAAACAGACAATGTTCAGGCACTGACTAGATGAGCAAATCAAAGAGAAAAGCATGTGTCACTAATTATTAATTTGTCTTACTTATGCTTAGTTTGTGATATCTGGATCCTGACCTGTCCTTGACAAGTAATCCTGACTGCAAGTTAACCCAGTGAGAGACATCTTGCAAACACAAAGAGGACACTGACAGATGAGATCTGGTGCATCTTGTTTGGCAAATTTTATGATGTCCCGATGCACAGCTGACAAAATTGCTGCAAAACCTGCAGTATTACTTTAAATCTCCAATGAAGGTAGTTTTAAGCAAAGGTGCTGCTCTGTGCAGGGTAGCTTGAAGCAGAAGCACATGTCCTTCTGGCAGTTCTGTCAGGTGGAAAATCATCCTTAGGAATCACAAAGCAGGCACTTAAAATTAGTAGATGTTTTTTACCATGACCTACCTTTAGCTTCCCATTGTCCTTGTCCCAGTGTGGGTAACTATATCACCTTCTACCACAGGGTTGTTACAAAGAAGAATTCCATTATCATTTGTAGATACGTCAGTTATGAGGAGGGAAAGCATCAGAGAATAGGCTGTAGGGAACAGTCTTAATGTATCAATTCAAAGTACACTATAATGCATATAGATCACCACATTTGGGAAGAGAAATGTTAGTAAATGATGCACAGATGATACACAGGCATTGAGCATCCTCCTAATGAATGAGAAAAGGAAAAACATCACATATGAACATGTAAATTAAAAATAAGACATAATGCATTTCCGTATGGAAACAGTATGGGACACCACTCCTCTGGCACTTCCTAATTCTTTATGACATAACCACATGTATTTTTAATGTGGGGTTTTTTTAGGTAATGTCCTTAGCAAAGATCAGTTTAGACAAGTAACATGTTTCTGTGGTTCAATTCCAGGAACCAACAAAGACCAAGAGGTTTATACAGCTAACAAAAGCATACTCCGTAATCAAAAGACATAACTCCAAAAGACTCCAGCTTCCATTACAACTAGGTCAGGCTAAATAAAGCAGTAGATTCAGATTTTAAAGGATAGTTATGAATTTAATATGAATGAAGGCTAGATAATGTTGTCAAGTGAGAAAAGGGCACTGAAAACTCAGAAAGTTTTTTTTTTAATTTTCAGGTTACAAAGTTGAGCAGTAAACCAGCATAAAGATTTCTGCAACAGTAAAGACACGGCAACAAGGTACCTAAAGGACCCAAGTGTGAAGAAAATGCACTCAGAATTTAATAAGATCAGGCAAACTGCAAAAAAAAATAGTTAAGGTAAGATGGTCTAGATAAAATAAGAATACTCGCAAGCTTTTTCCAATAGCTGCCATCTGGGGAAAAAAAAGGGTGGAGGGGCTGGAAGGAGAACAAGTAAATGTATTTGCTAATAAGCAGGAAGATTATACAGTGCCTACTTCCTTAACAAAACAGATCAGTATTTTTGCAGTCAGGAACCTTTGGTCTGGAAGGATGAGAGGTTTGTTGACACTTCTAATTACAATAGGGATGGTTTAAAATACCTTTATTTAGTTTCATAAAAGCTATCAGCACAATTTTCTTTTTCACAATCAACCTGGGCAGAAGTGGCATCACGACTGATAAGGGGGGAAAAAAAAAGTCTTCTCCAGTCCAGTGTATAAAGCATTAAAAAACACATCAGATTGTCTGAAAAATCAGTCCCTAAAGTTGTGCGTGTAAACATGAACAAAGATTGGCAAGAGCTTCCTCCACTGTAAGCAGTTTGAAAACAATTGTCAGAGTCTGATGACATTTAAACCACGAAAAAGCCATGCAAGTCCAGGAACAAAACTGAAAGTATGTCGGGGCTTAACTCAAAATCACTATATCTGGGTATTTCTTGAAGAGAAAACTCCACGAACAAAGCAGGGCCACATCAACAGTAATGCACCTTTTAACAATCAGGCTTTGCAATGGCAGCACCTTCCCAGAACTCCAATTTTACACCCTGCTTTGGTTTGGATTTTGAATAATCCAAAACTGCCGTGATTTTTTCAAGAGACTTCAGAGAAAAAGGGGGAAAACACACAAGGCACAAAACTAGAGTTGGCACAATGAGGTTGTATTGCTGCGGTACTAGATCTGTGGCTGCACTCACAGTTTCAGGCATTCCGGTGCCACAGCCCCTTGTCCTGCAGAATGGCTTGGTTCCCTTTCCATCGGCTCCTTTTCCATCAGCTCCTCAGGAAAGCACATGGGTATTTCTGTAAAGCAGCGCAATGAACTGCTCTGTGACTAAACTCGGAACACAGGCTGCGGGCTAACCCAGATTGAGAAATGTGACTCACGAAGCAGATAGACCGAGGTCTGAGTAGCTGCAATGCTTTGAGACAAAACACTTGGTCCAAAACTTGGCTGTGGGCATGTGAAGGTGTCGCGGTTGAAGCCCAGCTAGAAATTAAGCATCAACCAGCCGCTTGCTCGACCCCACTCCCTTCCCCCGCCCCCTAGCCCGGTAGAATGGGAAGGAGGATCGGAAGTAAGGTTGGTAAATTGAGATAAAAAGAGTTTAATAATTGAAAACAAAGTACAAATAGAAAAGGTGAATATCCCTTGGGCCAGTTTGGGTCGCCTGTCCCGGCTACGCTCGCTCCCAGTTTCTTTTGTGTACTTTGTCACTGGCAGAGCACGACACGCAAACACACAAAAAGCCCTTGGCTTAGGATAAACCCCAGATCAGCACATTACCAACACCCTTCTCGTTCCGAATGAAGAACACAGCACTGTTCCACCCCACCCCACCCCAAAGCAGGGCAGACACATGGGGAGGGCACCGCGGCGCTACCAGGCAACTGATGCAACACCACCACCACCACACAGAGGCACTGCCTGCCCTCCCCCTGCAGCAGCAGCAGGAGCAGCTAATCCGCTTTGCTGCCCGCTTTCCCCGCGTTCCGTGCCCGCCCCAGCCCCAGCCCCCGGGCGGTGGGGAGCCAGCAGGGCCCTGCGGCAGCGCGGCCCGGGGAGGGGGGCTCTGCGGGGCTCGCCGAGGAGGCCTCTCCCCATCACATAGGGCGGCCACGGTGTCCCCGCCGAGCCCACGGCCCGTCCCCGGCTCCCTCCCGCTGCCTCCCTGCCCTGCCCTGCCTTGCCTTGCCTTTCCTGCCCTGCCCGCCCCCGCCGGGCCCTGAGGAGGGGCGGGCTGCGGGCGGTGCCTCCCGCGNGTGCCGGCGGCGGCGGGAGGCTGAGGGTGGAGAGTCCCCTACGGCACCCCCCGGGATCCACCGGGACACGGGGTCCACCGGCATCCACTGGGATACGGGCACCCCCCGGGACACGAGATCCACCGGGACACCGGCACCCCCCGGGACACGGGATCCACCGAGAGCCGGGCACCTCCCGGGACGCGGACACCCCCCGGGACCCACCAGGACACAGGATCCACCGGGATGTGGGCACCCCCCGGTACACGGGATCCACCGGGGCACGGCACCCACGCTACGAGGCTGTCGGTAACAAAAGCCCCTGCACTGCCTGGTGCAGCCCGAGTGCGTGCGAAGAGGCGTAGGTTTCTCCAGGAGCCTTGTTTTCATCCTGCAGCGCGGCGGTATTAACAGCGAGAATTCTTCCAGGCGATCCCGGCACACCTTTAGATTAAACACTAATTGGGTGTTGGTGCTTTGCTGGTGCAAGCTGCAGCTGTAATGACTAATAATAGCCTAAGCCTCGTGCGCTAAGGATTCTGAAGAATCAGCGTAAGAAAGACAAGGAGCTGCTGGAGAGGGTCCAGCAGAGGCCATACAGATGATTAGGGGGCTGAAGCATCTCTCTTATGAGGAGACACTGCGGAAGCTGGGGCTGTTTAGTCTACAGAACAGAAGACTGAGGGGGGATCTCATTAATGCATATAAATATCTCAAAGTGGGCGTGCCACGAGCATGGTGCCAGACTCTTTTCAGTGGTGCCCAGCAACGGGCTGAGGAGCAATGGCCATAAACTAAAACACAAGAAGTTCCACCTCAACATGAGGAAGAACTTCTTTGAGGGTGGCAGAGCAGTGGAACAGGCTGCCCAGGGAGGTCGTGGAGTCCCCCTGTCTGGAGACATTCAAGACCCACCTGGACACGTTCCAGTGTAACCTACTCTAGGTGCCCCTGCCTTGCCAGGGAGAGTTGGACTGGATGATCTCTAGACGTGCCTTCCAACCCTAACAATTCTGTGATTCCGTGAAGCATATAAAATATATTGCTGAAAATCTACATGGTTTAAGGCTGTTTTTCTCAGGCTAAACGGTCCTCAAGGACAAGAAGCTCTGTTGAAAGTACCTTCTGTGGATTTAGAAGGACAGTGTAGTGTGCTGAAATCTTAGTCTGCCATCAGTGTTTCAACAAGTAGTTTAAATACTGTTAGAGATAATTCTTAGAACTGTATGTTAGAATTGCCAGTTTGTGTTGAAGCTCAGGAAAGATGGGTGACTATTGACTGCTGGGGCTTTCTTTTGCAGTGCTGTAGAGGGAAACAAGGACATGTGGTCTTAGTTGTCTTAAGCCTTTCCCAAAAAGCAAAGATAACTCATTATAAAAGTCTAATCTATTTTTTTTCCTAATGGGAAATCAAATGAGATGCTTCTCAAAGCCACTTGACAAACTAGGCTTCCACTTTAAACATGCCCTTTAATACTCTGTTATCCTTGATCATAATTCGATAAAACACTTCTGATAAAAAAAGTAATTCTGAACACATCAAAGACTGCCAAGCAACAGGCTCCTCAATTCTGAGTGTAATTTTCTGTGGCCTGTACAAATTAGAGAGACTCTTGAGTACTAATAGGCTGCCTTTCATCAAGAAGGTAATAGCACTTTATTACTGAGATTGAACACACTTTCTTGCAGCAGTCAAAGACACAATTTCTATGGAGTAATGAGTTTGCTTTAAATTTCTCATAGTGAGTGGGGAAGAAATGCATGACAGCATATTTCCTGCATGAGCAAGCATGGTACTGTGTATATAAGTTATTAAAGGTGAGAAAGTGAGGCACTTGGATACTTTGAAGAGGGAGGGAGGAAAGGAGCAGTCACTTCAGGACTGAGGTCCTGAGGAATAGAGTTGGTTGAATGGGACTGTGTGCTACAAGTGGTGTTATCAAGGGTCAAATGCAGATTGGCTGGTATTAGAAACTGCTAGTGCTATCAGGCTTGGACATTTATTCAGGCTTATGCTACCCTGGGGATCATATTTGAAGGTTTTGAAGAGCTACAGGCTGCATTTTTCTCAGTAGACTTCTTGTTTCATTGACACTAGTGGCAGCAACAGAACAAGGTGTTAAACAACCATTTGGTGCTAAAGCCTGTTACGTCAATTCTGCTGAGTGATTTCTGCCTTGAAGTTTGTGGTTGTCAATCAGTAGAACTGAACTTAACAGAAAGCACAGAAGTCCTTTATGGAGATCAAACAGAAGAGCTGCTGGTGAAAATGCTCCCACTTTCCTTGGAAGACAAAGGCTGTCTGTCTCCAGGTTGAGTTTTTGGCTCAACTCACTCCTAATCACTCCTTGAACAGTTCTTAACTGCAGTTTTTTCCTTCATACATTTAGCTCTGATGCAAGTCTGCCTGGTGGGTCTTGTGTTTGTATGGCATAGTGTTAAGTCTAGTTTCACAGCATCCTTTCTTATCTGAGGTGAGCACTTTGTTTAGGTTTCAAAAGTAAGATGGGTAGGAAAAGTAACATAGATCTGAGGTGGTGGAAAGGCTTATCTGTAAGATATTGGCAGCTGGCACAGTGTTCCATGTGTTGTCCTAAAGTTTTCACTTTTAGTCTGTGCAGGACTTCATGTTTTGGCTTCATGGCCTCACCAAGTTGGAGTATGGGAATTTTTTTCTCCTCCTTCCACCTTCATGAAAAGGAGCTGTTAGAATAGTTCAGCCATGTCAAAGGAAGATCTTCATGCTAGTTTCTTGTGGTTTTCTTGCTGAGGATATCTGTCCTTAGTATTTAGACATGCAAGGAGAGATTTTTGAGGTAAGAGTTCTCATTTTGGGTAAAATCAAGCCTGGTGTTCAGTAAAGGCTAACATATTTTTTTTTCATCTTAACATGAGTTGTGGCGCAAACCTTATTTGATGAAACTGAGGCTCACTAAGAACAGCCTGTCAGCTTAATACTTACTTGAAAGATGAGGCAGAAATGGCTGTTTCTTGAAGATGTTATGTTGGGTAGTGGTTTTAATTTACTTCAAGACAAAACTTAGGTTTAATTTGATCTGACTTGGATAGGTGACAACATCAAGTGAAATCTCCATTTTGTTGCCAGAGAGGGTTGAGTTAAATGACTAGTTTTGTTTCCCTCTTCTGTGCAACATACTCATTTTGTAGCTGACATAAAGATGCAGGCTCTAAGGTAACCTTTTTTTAATGGCACTCCAAATCTTTAATTAGCTCTGGAGCTAGCACTTGAGAAGTTTGAGAACCAAAATATTAGGTGCTTAAATATAAATCCAGCCTATGCTTCAGTGGCATGTGAAAAATACTCTGAAGGTTTGTAGGCTATGACATATGTCCTTATCTCACTTCTGCTTTAGTTTTGCTGCCTTCAAGTAGTATGCTGTGTTGCGCTAGACATACTTGGTTTTGTCAGATACTTATGTATGTAAATATAGAAAAGAAAACTGGAGTAGAAATACTTAGCTGGGAAGTGGAAAACCAGTCAGAGTCCCATTTAAAACTTTTGCTCCTGTCCATTTCAAATATTAAGAGAGTGCTTGTGATATGTGAGAGAAAGATGGTGTGAAAGACACACAGTGTTTCTGGAAAAGTATCTGTCTTGCATAATGAGGACTATCTTTATGATTTTATCTGTAATGCTTCCAACAGGATTGAACTGCTTATTGCACATTAAGCATGGCATTGTAATACAGCAACATTTTGAAGAACACTTTGCATATGTTCTGCACTGTTCTTCACTGCAATGTGATGTATTGCATCACATTGTTCCTTGTTCTTTTGTCTAGTTTATCCCATGGGGCATCTGTCACCTTAGAAAATGAATTTTACTTCCATATTTCATAACTGCTCAAGGTGGAAAGAAGCTTGAACCCTTGTTTAGCAACAAAAGATATATAGCATTATACTGCCAGTAAAAACCCAATTGTAATAATAATGGTTTATTTGTTTGAATTCTTTCCCCTTCAGGTTGGCCTTCGGCAGCTGGATATGTCACTGCTGTGTCAGCTGTACTCCCTGTATGAATCAATTCAAGAATACAAAGGTGCCTGCCAAGCTGACTCTAATGCAGACTGCTCGTATGCCCTGGAAAATGGATTTTTTGATGAAGAGGAGGAATACTTCTAGAAGCAGGAAGACTGACCTCCAGGCTGACTGAACTGAGGTTCTTTTGTCCTTTCCCTTGTAACACACCTCAGCAAGAACAACTGGAATCTGGATCCCTCTTCCTGAGGAGGAATACCCAGCTACCCCGAGTTGTGTTAAATTCACTTATTTTAACAGGCTGTCAGTACAAGTTGCTCATGCAAATACCACTTGAAGAAAGTGCTGTACTCTTAACTTTTGAAGAGTCCTCAGACATGCTTGACAAGAGTTTTCAATTTAATTTGCAAGGTGGGTGTTTTCAACTTACAAACATTGGTAGCTTATAACTGGAATTTTAGTCATAGAAGACAACAGTGACTTCCTGAGTTGTAATAACTTTGTAAGGGGGGAGGGAAGCCTCTGCTGTGGTGTAAATAGCTATATGGGATTTTTTGGGGGGGTCAGTGATACTGATAAATGCATTTTGAACAGGCTTCTGGATGCACGCACATCCTCAGCACTACTAAGCTAGTTCTGCTCTTACCGGCTGCATCCAGTTTTGTACTGGGTGGATTGTTTACACAGTTTAAATTTTTTTTTCTCTTTAGGCTAATTTATTCCTAGCTTACAAGCTGTACATGTGATAGTGAATGTCATCAGGAGGGTTTTTCTTCTGTTGATCTCACTCACTTTCTTGGTACTGCCACTTGGCATTAACTTTTATACTATTCTCTGGATTTCTTGCATCTGCTTAGCTCTCTGACCTGCTAAACACTGTTCTGAAATGGTTTGCTTAGCTTTTACTGTACTGCATAGTAAAAGCACAGATTCAAACATAGTCTGTCTGCCACTGTGTGGCTTGGAATAACATGAACTCTTGTGCAAGTGTTCTTGATCATATGAAGAATAAGGAAACCTCTCATATGACACAATGGGACAAATTGCAATATTTTATACTGGGTGAACTTTGTTTCTCTAAGGTAGATGACAGCTCTTTTTAAAAATGCGAAATAAGTATTTTGAGCACATACTTTGCATATGTTAAAACTTTTTATACTAACTTGTTCTTTGAAGTATAACTTATTTTTGTTTTCAGAACTGACTAAAGCACTTGGTTTTTATTTCATAGTGTGTACATGCAATGCTTAATCAGCTGAGAATTGCCAACTGTGTGAGTCTTCACCCTTCTCTATTTTAAGTAAAATCAACTCATGCGATTTTCATTTCTTATCTTTAATTCTAAAGATTGCTGTAAAGCACAGTGCCTGAATCGTGACACAAGCTAATAATTAAGGGCTTAAATCTCAAAGGGTTTTTGCATGGTTCATGTCTGGCATGTGTACAGTTTACAGGAAGAATTGGAGATCACATTCTGGGGTACCTCCTCTCTTAGTTTTTTTTAGCAAAGGCTAGGATGTTGCAGTGATAAAAGCCAAGAGACTTTCAGGGTGCATTCCCTCTAAAACTGGCTCATTTTAGTGGAAATCAAAGGCCACAAGAGTAAAGACTGTGCTGTAATTGTGTATGTGTGTAAGTTCTTAATCTAGTCTGTGGCAATGGTTGGACATTTTTTTTAATGTTAATTCTGGTCTAATTACTTCACTCACCCAAAATTAAACCGAATGATAAGGAAAACATAGATAATCCAGATAACTATATCTGTAATTAAAAAGTTGTTGTGCCTATGTGTGTATACGTGTATATGTACACACACATACTTATACACAACTTTATGCTTTGACTTAAGAATGTATCAGCTTTTAATATAATTTGCTGTGCTTTTGGTATTTACATGAGGCTTTTTCTAGTCAGTTGAAGTACTGCTATTTTCTTGCTCTTCAAAAATAAAAAGCATGATGTTTAGCATAACTTTTTAATGTTGTGTGTATTTTAATTTACCTTTTCAGTGAATCCAAACCCTATCCCTCTTCCCAACACTCCCTAAGAACACTAGGACCAGTCATCACCCCTGGACTGAAGCAAGCAATTTTTAAATTACAGTGGAAAAGATTCTGCCTACCTATTTTTGGAATGGAATTTCCTATTTCTCTGTCTTAATTAGATTTTACTTCTTTCTCAATTCAACAGAGAAAATCCTGTCTACTGCTGGCATTAATGGTTCTATGTTAGATCTTTGGACAGTGCCATTCATTAATAGTCTCACTGATGGGAATGGACTTGAGCAAAATTTACTGTACTTTCTCTTACATAAATGAAACTTAAAAAGCAGAAGGATTTATCATGCTTGTGATTTGAGCAGCATGGAATCTTTAGCTGGTATTCCCTGTATGTACGAAGGGAAGCATACAAGTCTTAAGGCATCGTTCCACAACACCTGTACTGGAAAATAGGACAGATTATTAGGACTTGCTAAGTTTTTAGCACCTTGTCCCTTTAAATAACACCATCTTGCATGGAAAGAAGTTGTAGTGTATATTCCGAAGGCAAATTCAAATGCCATGAAGGCTGGCTAGCCAGATAAAGGTTTTAAAAAGAAGAACTTTGTTACTAGGTCAATAAGCAGTTGTTGCAGAGGCAGATTTCCATGCCTGGTGTTGCAGTTTTGAGTTTATTTTCTTACAACATTGTACCAGCATAAAGCAGCGAACTTCCTCTGAAAGAGAGGTGCTTGGTGGGAAAGAACAGCTTAAATACTGAGTGCTTGTTATATGCTTCAAGTTACAAGCTTCAAGTCAGAGTTTGGCTGTGCACATGATGGAGCAACCCTTGGTCCAAACCACATACCAACACATGATGGAGAAACCCTTGCTCCAAAACCACATACCAACACAGCTTTCCCATTTTTACTCCATATCCCCAATCTGTATTACACAGAATTTTTTAAGGTACCTTTTAAGGGTATAATGAAAGAAACCTTTGTCAACTTCCCTGCCCAGTAAACACTGCAGAACTCTTCCAGTGCTACACAGCACAGCCAGTAATGAGAAGACCCAGGAAAAGACAGGTTTACAGGGAAAAAAGGGGCAGTCAGACTCTTGCTGCCCAGGGATGGAAAACTCTGAGTACAGTAGTTCAAAAGGCAACCTACCATGGCTAACTCTTCACAGGCCTTTCTCCAAAGGGCCTACAAAATGTGGTATAGCAGTTAGAAATAATTGATAGGTCTCTATTAGCTGTATTTGAGGGGTTTTTGCTTTGGTTCTTTTTTTTTTTTAACAGCATACCATCTTCACTCTATTGCTATGACAACTGCAGAGTCATACTGTTATAATTACAGTCTAATCTTCTGCAAATAGTCTATAGAAAGCGATGAGTCTGGAAGAAATGCTCCACTCTGGAGACAGTGGGTGCGAAAAATGATGGGTGGCTGATACTGTGGCAGATTAAAACAGTCGAACATTTAGGTTCAGCTCCTGCTGAATTCACTGTCAATCCTGTTGATTTTGGTGGGGATCAGCTTCAAAGCAGGGATCTTTTCCTAATATGAGAATTGTTGTTTCTTTTATTTCCAAGACTCTGGAAGAGCTGCATGGTATCTATAGTATGATACAAGAGAGACTCAAAGGCACACTACAAATGTACTACTAAAAGGTACTGCTTTAATGTAGTGAAATGCAGTAGGCAAGCATTAGAATAATTTGTAAAAAGCATGAGTGTTGCTTCAGAGAAAGTTTTCCAATAAAGTTGGAGTGAAATTGCACTCTGTTTATGAGTAGTTTGAATGCTTGCTAAAAGTTGAGTTTTTAATACAATAGTGTATTCATGTGAAATTGGAAGACTAGGAGAATTATGCAAAAATTGTTATAGCATTTGTAACGAATTTAGTTCCTGGTCATAGGTAACCAGATCATTTTACATGACCTTAAAAATAAGTTCATTTTTTAAAACTATGTTTACAATTTCTTATAAATAAGACACTTTGTAAAATTTCAAGTGCAGAGTAGCAAAACCCCCAGCATCTTTATAAAAAAGTTGATCCACTTAGTACCTATTGACAAACTTAAGGTTTTGTGTCATATTTAGCCTACATCCTAAGGAAACAAAGCTTATGTAGTAACTCTGTCCAGGTATTTTCTGTCAGTTTGCTATAGACTGGGTCTGATAGGACAGAAACTGGAAAGTTGCTCTGTTTTTACAAACCTTGTTGAAATTTGGAGCTGGAGGAGGAGAGAGTCTTACCACTCCTTCCACGGACAGGACCACAGCAGTTTTGGTTTCTATTTGGCCACCCAAGTGCCAGAAGACAAAGGCTGTGTGGTCATCCAGCTGCTGACAGTTCTGCAGTAGCCAGGGCACATGCCCTGTCTTCCACAGTGGTGGGTGCCAGTGGGCAGAGTGGGAAGGAGATGGCTCTTCAGCACATCTTTTAGCAAGTGAGGATGAAAACTGCAGATACAGCAAGGGCCCCCAGGAAGATTCCAGGTGTTGCCTTTGGGACTAAATAGGATGCTGGAAGGGGAGAGTGTTATGCCAAGGGATGTCAGTTTCTGGAGACTGGAGCTTGGCACAGTTTAGTAGGAGATGCTGAGTTCCTGGAACACGAGTTGTTTAAGATCCAGTATTTCATTAGTTCTGCTGCTGACAGCTTGGGAGAGTTCTCATGTCCTTTTTCAACCTGTTTTAGAGTCTAGGTTTATGCTACTTGCCCTGTATTTTTAACGTGACAGTCATTTGTTGCAGGTATGTGCTTTAGCTTAACTGGAAGGAACATGTTTTATTTACCTTGCTAAAGCCATTCATTTTGCTTGAGGAATTAGATTGCTCTGAGAGCAAAGGGAACTAATTGCCCCACTGTTGTTCAGCTGACCACTGGGAAGGAATGTGAAATGGGAGGATTAGTCGGGTACATGCCAAAGAGAACCCTATCAACAGGTCTTTTCTCCAATGTACAGCTTTGTGTCCTTCAGCCACTTAGAAAGAATTTATTTCTGTTTTTCTGATGCCTGCCTGTAGAGGATATATTACCACAACAGTGAAGTTCATGTTCCTTTCCATATACGAAGTGCATTTTCTCAGAAAACAGCTCCTCAGAAGTACATTTTTCCATCCATTGTTATCTTTGGTTTATTTGAAGTTACTACATTTAGCTCTAAACAGTGCTTCATCACCTAAGGAAATAACTTGTTTGTTTTCTTAGCAAAGTAGTTAAAATATTTCTCTTATTTGCAAAGCCATCTATTGATTTTAACATTTTCTGTGAGTTTCAAAGCTCCCTATTGTGCTAAAGCTTCCTAACAACCTGTCCTGTGTTCCTGGTGACTCCAGCTCTGCAAGTAGCTTTACAAACACCAGGTTTGTGCTGTGGCTCAAAGAACTTGGGGGATCTGTGCCAATGTGGTTTGTGCACAGGGACAAAGTCTCCTGCGCTGAGGTGGTCTGAAAGAGCAGAGTTGGCCCCACAGAACTGAGATGTGCTCCAGGGCATATTAATGTGGGTTGAACCATAGATGAGGCTGGATGTGTGCTGGACTGGCACCTGCAGCTTATGGGGCACTTGTGCCGTGCAGGGGAAGAAGAGGATTAGCAAGGGGTTCTCAGATGACCAGTAGTGAGTTTGGCTCTTTGGTTTTAAATGACAGAGAACTTTGGAGGGGATGAATATTCACTGCAGAAGTCTCTTTCCCTTAGTCTTTTGGCTCCTTTTCTTTCATCCTTTCTGTTCAGGAAACTTACTTAGATAAATGTGAAAACAACCAGCCCTGCGTAATGAAGCCCACATCTGATTTCAGAGGAATGTGCTTTTAGCAGTAGAATTTACATTTTTCAGATAAGGTTGGTATGCAATCTAAAAAGACAAAGCCATTTGCTATTGAAATACACAGACTTTTGTCTCTTCTCTGAACTTTTGCCACAGGTTATAAATGCATTTGTGCTAAAACATTAAGATAATGTCTTCAAGAGAATGTAATCTTTCAGAATTTCTCCATTTAATATGAGAGGAGAAATCCTATGCAAATCATGGATTACTAGAATTTAGTGACCAAAGCAGACTGTTTGGAATTGTTAGCACATAAGAGAGTTCAGTCCTGGGTCAAACCACTGCCTTAAATTTATGAGAGCAGTTCAGTCCTCCTTGCAGTGCTAACTACTCTCTTTCAGAAATCACAAGCAGTTCTTCCATGAGTCAAAAATGTCCCTGTGATTATCTGCCTAGACACATGAGTAAGAGCTTGTGAGCTCCTTTTGGCTCAGGATACCAGGCACTGTCACAAACAATAAAGTTGCCTGAGCCCTACCAGCTCTTGCTTAAACTCTTCTGACTCGTCAAACAGCAGAACCTTTTAAGTCATTTACAAGAAGGAAATGCATTAAGGTCGTTACTTCAATTATAAAAGCACCTGGATGACAAGAACAGTACATTTTGTTGGTTTTTCTCCCAACTCTTTGCAGTATCTTTGGTTTAACTGAATCTGGATTTTAATGAAGAGCTGTAGTGCTAATTATTTGTATTGAAAGCCCTCAAGGATATTGGAAAGTTCAAGCACTGCATGCAGAGGAGAGCTAACAGGGAGTGATGTGAAGTTGGGAACAGGTACAGTACAAGCTGAAACAGGACCACACTTTGACTTGTTCCATTACTACTAAACAACATCAAAGGCTGTTCATACCATGGAATAAACATTTTTATATGCTACATTACACAAAAGGTAAATGACTGAAATATTAAAATAATTTGGTATACGGGAAGAACATTTTATCAGAATCAGCTGAAAGAGAAATAATACATCAAATCAAAGTGAAAATTAATTTCTCTTAGCACTAGAAAACATCAAAGCCCTGTTACCATTTGGTTTTTTATCCTGTATGAACACAGCATGTTCTATATTCTCTCCAAGGGTCTTGATGTTCCTTCTGTTAGTATTGTAAAACCATACACATCTTGGCTTGTATCTTTGAATTACCCTTGCTCTTTCCGACTGACACTTAATCATGGTGCTCAACTTGGAGAAGCATTTCCTTATTTACCTTGAATCATACAATATGACCTGTAGAGATAATGGAATATATACCACCTATTTACTGTATAATTTATACCTCTATTTGTGAGCATTTTTAGAAGAGGGAAGACATTTATGAACAGTGTTGTAGTGTATTTTGGAGACCATCATTGCACAGTTGCTTGCATCAAGGATTAGACATCAAGGATAAATGAGAGAAGCAGAAATGTGCAGTAATCTCTGTGAGGAAGAAGGAATTTTGTTTTATGCATTTCTTTTATCCTGTCTCATGTTCTTTTTTATAGAATTTGCTTGAGGTCCAAGTTCTCATATGTAAATAGGTTTGTCTTGTCTCCAGTGCTTTATGTGGTTACACAATAGGACTTTTTTCCGCTTATCACTAGCCAGTCATTCAAAAAGTCCTTTCTGTTTCTGTTGCAAATGTAGGTCTGTTCAAGGCTTTCAATGTCCCTTCTTCTCGTAGAGAATAATACTCTTTTCTGTGCTTTCATATGCAGGTGTGTATGGACAGAACACATCACTCAGTATTAGAGAAGCCAAGCTTATCTTGCTATTGCCAAAGATATTAATTTGTATAAGCATCTGCTTAAAAGCATGCTGACTATGAAAATTTACAATTTCCTTTGTGAATTAGAAGGGCATTTGTACAGATGTGTTTACTCTCCAGGAATAGAGATCTCAATTCACCATGCCCATTCTCTCATTCTCTGAATTAAATGCTTTCATATGTGTAGTCAGTGTTCATATTTTTGTTTCAGCTTAACAGTGTGTAACCCACTGTGTATGTCCTTGCAAGAAGCCTGTAAAATCGGTCTGAGGAGGTACAGGCTACCTTATTAATTTAAAACTATTAAATGCTTTGTGGTCTTGCAGCCAAGGAATTTGTCTGATGGATTTTCATTTTGCTGGCTTAGCAAAGCTGTTGCAGGGGGTAGCAGGGATTGGAAGCATGCAACCTGGAGAATAAAAGTAGAGGACACAAACTTTCTAAAAGATCAAGTCACCATCTTCACAATGGACTCCTCAAGTAAAATATTTCCACAAAGTCATATTGCTTGAATAAATGGTCATAGCTGAAAAACAACTGGGCATCAAACTGCCACTGCATGCAGTAAGAGCTGACAGGCCTCCTAATTTAGGAGACAGGTTAGGTTTGGTCTCTCAGAGCCAGGATCTCTGTCTGCCAGTGAGAACATCTGTCAGGAGTGCCTATCCATCCCAGTGGCTGGCGGAAGGACCAGATGACCTCCGAGTTAATTTCTAGCCCTGTCTGATTCTGTGAAAACAAAACTGTTCCCAAGGGGGTCCAGAGGCAGCTGCCAGCTCAGGACAAAGAGCTGAGCGTTCAGTAGCAGCTGCTGCGAGGAGTTTAGAGGAGACAGCACTTTCCAATATAATGGCATGAAATGACAGATGGCACCTTCCACCCTGCCATTATAGTGAGGAAGGATCTGCGGACGAGGGCTTCCTGTTTTGCCATCTATCCGGACATGTTGTAGGGGATTAAAAACACATCTCTGAACTTTCTATCAAAGTGCTTGTGCAGCTGAATTAGATTAGAATCACCACGCTGGCATTTTGTTAAATGAAAATAGCTGAGTAACAATAAGAGAAGGGAGACATGATCTCTTCATGTTTCTGATGCTGGTTTATCAGGGACATGACTTTTTTTTTTTTTTTTAAACTGATATATTCTGTCCTGTTGCACAATAATCAAACTGTTGTGGGGAGAAGGTGCCTTTCTCCCAGGTGGCCTTTTCTTTCAGTGTATGGCCTTTAAACAAGCAGAAGGTGCAATATTTCATATGTAGATAAGGCAGAAAATGCACAGGCTGTAAGGACAGGATTGACCTTCCCTCTCCTTCCATCTATACACACATCATTTAGATAAATTGCACAATTCAATTGAGCAGGAAAGCTTTTTAGGGAAAAATCCACTTAAAATGAAAGAAGTGTAAAATACATTTGAAAAGATGCGAGTTTTAATACAAACTAACTCTTGCCATGTGGATGTGTAAAGAAATGAATACTCACCATTGTGTTCATCCACACCGAAGTTGTTTCTCTACAGAAAAGGTTTTGAATAATCTGTCCACCCTTCCCAAAAAATTTCTTCATAAATCGGCAGTATTTTATTTTCACTTTGCTCTCTCCCAGGACAAAATGAGTAAGAGATGGATTGTTCTTTCCTTGCTATACAAGCCATCTGCCATTTTCAAAGTACCAAGTCCTTATAGGAAACAGATTCCTATTGTTAGAAAAAATTTATAAGGAGTATGTTTAATGTGATACATTCCCTATCTTGCAAAGCTCAAGCCATTTTTTTCTGGTGCAGGTATATAGCACATTATTATCCAGTGGATGCTCTCAATGGAAAATGTTTCCTTCCTAGTTATTATTACACTTCTGTTGGCTTTTGATTCCTGGTGATCAAAAGAATGCTGTAGTCCTACTGAGAGAAAGAGATGCTATCTCTGCTGCAGCCAAGACATGATATATATATGTGGCTTTGAAGGTTAGAACCAAAGCTTTATACGGGAAGTGAGAGACCAAAGAAAGGATCAAAGTTTAGGAGTGATGCATATATGACAGCATCAGATGGGCTGCAGCATGCCTGGCAGGGAATCACTATAAAGGTAACACCCACAGATGCTAACAGAGTGAATTAGCAGTTCTGAGGAAAGAGTGCAAGGTGAGCAGAAGTGCTTCTGTTGCTGAGATCTTGTTTTCTTGTTTAAATTTGTGCAATGTTATTGAATTTATTTACTGAAAAGATACCAATGGCTTGTAATATTTAAAAAAAAGAAAATTTTTGTGCAGGATCTACCAGTGCTTTCCTCCTCAAAGCCTCAGTGTCAGATAAGGCACCTCAATTTTTCTTTCAGATAGCTTTAAGTAAGATGAGTTAATGTGTCAGCTCCCTCTCCTCCAAGTGTTTTAACTAATTTCAGTTTGATTTTGGCACACACCAGCAGCAGTAACTACAAATTCATGATAAGGGATTAATGATTGGCTGTATATACCCCTAAAAGTCTTCAGATGTGTATGTTACTGAACAGTATGCCAGCAAGGCTCAGAATTAAAGTTTCCCTTAGTATAATAAAGATCTTAAACATCTCAACTTTAATATTCACATTCTCTGGCTCCTGGCATGTCTGTTTCATATCTGACATTCATGGTGTTGACTGACTCCCAACAACCTGCAGCTGAAAGGCATTTAATGCTTTTCATCTTTCTAAGCAGACACGAACAAATTAATCCTCCCTCAAATCCTGTGATAGTGGGGATACAATAATTTTATGGAGCCACATACATGACTTGTTCAAGGTCACAACAGTTGTCGGACTTATAGCCAGGATTAGGATTCAGGTCTTAATTCAGGTCCCCAGTCCTCTGCTCAGATAGCTACGGCACGCACTTATGTGCAGCTTATGGAAAACAGTTCTTTTGCCTAAAAATGTCTTCAAAATTACAGTTACAGATTGTAAGAAATTGAGGCAGTCATCTGGATTTATTGCAGCAGCAGCCAACATGTGTACAAGCTCTGTGAGTTCACACTCTTATGCTACTATGTAAGGGAATTTAAACTACATTTTACTCGAGAAAAACCCCAAACAATATCTATTATCATAATGAATAGCAATGAAAACATCATTGGCAGTATTTCCTAGCTGCTTTACAGACCTGCCATTTGTCTATACAAGGTTCAAAAAAGTTTACAAATTCAGGACAGCAGATCATGTTTAGGAAAAAGATTTTGCAAAGCTCCTAATGTTCAGATCTTCCTTCTAGCAACCTCAGTAATACAGAAAGCATTATTGGCAAGACTAAGGTCAGAACAGCATTATAAGAGGCAAGAGAGAAAATGGGAATCTTGTTATATACAGCTTTCTGCAAACTGTAAAGGCAGTAACCTGGGTTTCAAATAAATTCAGCAACAAAAATCCTATTGATTTTTAGCAGTGGAGGAATGCATTCATTCTGTCTTTTGCCACATGAACTTTCTCAGAGCTCAGCAAGGCTACTCAGAATAATCCCAGACTGTTTAGGTCTTAAAGAGATGTTGTCCTGAAATAATTTGCATTTTATAGCTTTCATGGTTCATATATGGAATTGATCTTGATACTGAGTCACCAAACAACTATTTTGTCAACTGTTTTTCATCACTGATTTCATTCTGACATTTCCCAAACTAAAAATGGTCATTTTTAAAAGCTTGAAGTTGTGATTCTACAAAATAAAAATTAAGAATATGTACTTAAGAGTGCCTGTATGTTCCTTCCAGTTCTGAAAGCAATAGTCTTAACTTTCCAACTCCAGATGGCACTGCGCTGCTTAACACCACCCCGCTGGGGAGGGCTGATGGAATGCAAAAGCAGGCGAGCCCCTGAAAAACAAGAGCTTGCTTGTTTTACAAGAAATCAGCTAACACTTTTTCAGTGCAGATGTCCTATTTTGCTTTCAGTTTGGTGAAGACTGGGCTAACAAATGGCAGCTTATATGCCTGAGATAGGCCTTGTGGAAGAAAGGACTCGCTTGTGTGTGTTTGCAGGAGGTCATAAGCATAGTAGCCCTTGCCTGCACCAGCAAAGCCTAATGCAGCACACGCTACTGCAGAATGAAGGGAGAAGCTCTGCTGTTGCTCTTCCTATTCATGGTGACTAATCCTATCACTGTATGATTGGTAATTCTGCTTTATAAAGGTGTATTTTCAAGGCTGGAGTGCAAACCATTGAAGTAATTAGGTTACTGATACCTCTTCTAGGGAGAGCCACAGACTATACTGCTTACAAGACACTTCTTGGCATGTATCATTAACACCTAGACTATTACAAAGATGTCTACAATAAATAATATTCTTCCTTCATGTTTGTCCATTGTAAACTTGGGAGTAGGATGTTCATATATCTGGTTAATGATATGCTCATATGCATCTATACTGCATCTTTTCTTACATATTTTTCTAAAAATTCTATCCCCTTCGTTTTATAGTCACCTTAAGCTGCCAGACTCCTGCCTTTTCTTTTAATGCTTCCTAGCTTTTACTGCAATTCTCCAATTTTGCACACATTAATTTCTAAATCCTTGTTATATGACCTATGGACTCAGATGAAATTCCCAGCTCCCACTGCGCAATCACTAAACCATTGCTTAACCCCAGTCTCAGTAACATCACTAGTTCTTCCGTGCATTTCATCCAACAGACTTCTGGAATTTGCTCCACAGGCCATGATATCCCTTTTGATTCTAAGCCAAACTGAGAGAGTTTACGTGGGTTCATTTGCAGGCTGCTGTATTTTTAACTGAAGTAAATCCTTTCCCATAAGTTAATGAAGCAACTGAAGATATCTAGAAAGGGCAGGCAATGTCATACATCTTCCAGCACAGATTACTGTTTCATTACAAAAAGTTTATGGAAAAAAGATGAGCTCATAAGACAAAAAAGAATAAAAGTGAGAGAAACATGACTGTTTTAAACAGGCAGGACTTTAAAATAGTCTTGGTTCTCTCTGAAGCACCATATGGAACACTTTTCCAAAAGCACAGAAAATGCACATACACACCTGCTCCTGCACACACAGGGTGTCCTTAAGCTCCCCCTAGAGTTATTACTGTATTTGTCATGTTCTGGTAAATGACTAGCTCTAACACCAAACAATGCTGAATGTCCTACATTACTAATGATGCCTCTGAAGACTGAGAACCTGTACCACACCTGTTTTTGTTCCATAGTTATGTAGCTCTTAATTGTCTTCTCCTGCCTCAAAGTTGTGTAAGGACGGTGGTGGCATAAGTGATATGTTATCAGCATATGTGACACAATAGATAACCATTTCTTCTTTCAGAATGTGTTCACGTCCTTTCTAGGTCTTTTGAATAAAACTCAGAAAATGTCCTGAAATAAATTCTTTTAAATTCAAAATAAATTTTAATTAAAAAAACCTGTCCCCAAATAAAACTTATATACATAATATTTATAATTTTGCTGCTGATGAGGTAACATTTACATGTAATAACTTGCACTAGTCACACTTAATAGGCTCCACTCAGCATTAGACTGAAACCAGTGCCAGAGCAAATGTCTGAAATAAAACCCCTTTTGTGTATAACCATGACATATATGATGAAAACCAAAAAATATAAATATCTAACTTAAGAATAACAAACCAAAGCACTGTTGTTACATCATTAGAAAACAGGATTGGCAGTAGACATCATGTACATTTTCTGAAGAGACATATAGAGTTGTGGTGGGTTGCCCCTGTCTGGATGCCAGGTGCCCACCAAAGCCACACTATCATTCCCATCCTCAGCTGGGTAGAGGAGCGAAGAGGTAAGGAAAGGCTCATGGGTCAAGGACAGGGAGAGATAACTCATCAGTTACTGTCATGGACAGAACAGATTCAACTCAGTTTATCACCAATCAAATCAAGAATCCCACATACTTAAAAACGTTGCAGTTTGGGGTTTTTTTGCCTTCTCTTAAATGCTCGGTAAGCTGTAAAGTGTAACACA
Source organism: Campylorhamphus procurvoides (assembly GCA_013396655.1). Lineage (NCBI taxonomy): Eukaryota > Metazoa > Chordata > Aves > Passeriformes > Dendrocolaptidae > Campylorhamphus > Campylorhamphus procurvoides. The sequence continues at coordinate 2,367,059 of WBMV01007695.1, read as the reverse complement.
AATGACACAAGTGCTGTCCCTCCCGCAACCTAATAAAACAGAATCAGCAACTATTTGCTTTTTTGACCAAATGACATACATAGCATCAAAGTGGTCATAGTCTAGACTTAACTCTAAACCTGTTGGAAATTAACTTGAAGATGTTGCAAAGTGTTTTTTGATTCATTTTGCAAAACACAGACAGGAGATGGCATCTGAGGAAAATGAAGAATGGAAGTAATACCTATGGATAGTGCAGCCTTCCAGAACTGAAGCAGGAGAATTAAACATTTGATGGAACATAATGGAAGTGGGTTTGTGTCCTAATGACTGTCCTGTGTCCTAATTACTGTCCTGTGTAAACCGATTCTGCCAGTTCCTTTGTGGGCCATCTAGCCCTCTCTTTGCTTACTGGGGAAAAGGGTGCAGACTTTCTATAAATGTTTCTTCACTAATTTAGGCCTAAACATGTCTGTTCATTTGTTTGTTTTCTGAAGTACTACTCTGTTGCTGAACAGCCTCATATTTCACTTTCTGTTTCCTCATCTGCTGCCAGGTGAGGGTTAGGTGTGGGGGATGTGACTTAATATTAAATGTGGAAGTAGCAGTATCCTAAACAAACATGTATGCTGGGGATCAGGATCCTTTCACTCTCTTTTCAGCTTTCAAAACAAAGCAGCAGCGTTTATGAGATCACATAAAATTTCAAGACAATTAAAACTATAGTTCCTAGAGATTACTCTAGAACTAGATATTGTATTATTTTGGAGTGCTGCATAAACATTCTAGAGAAGGCAGCTTCGTATTCCCACTGGGGTTTTACTGCTCAATACTTGCCTTTTCTCTAATAAACTGTTTGCACATGTTCACTTTTTTCTTTGTAAATCTGGTTCTGTGGAAATATAAATTTTGTTTTTTACATCTTTCCAATGCTTCCCTTCCTCTTAAAGGAACAACTCATCCTCTTCTTTATGCTAAAATGCAGTCAGTGATTGGTAGCAGTGCTGGTTTTTTTAAGCGTACCTTTTTTTCTTACAGCCATAGTCCTGCAGTCAAATTTGTAAAACTATTAGGATAGTGACACATTCCTATTTTTAATGGGGAAATAAACAAGCTAAGGCTGAAGTTTTATGGCTCATCACAGTGAAGAGCCAAACTTCTGAAGTTTCTCATTTTAACTCATCCTAAAACTGTCTAAACTCACCACTAATGCAAGTTGTTGTTATCTATCACCTTCTTTATCATTATGAAAATAGCGTCTTTGGAGGCTGCTGGCAGAGATCATTCTTAGAAAATGATCATGTTGTTAGTATTTCTCCATATCTGGGCTGACATTTTAAACATCCCACCCCATTTTCTGGAACAAGCAGACCACACCATTTTCCAAAATTAATCCAAAGAAGATGGCAAACCAAGGGAGTATTCGGTTCAAATTCAATGTAACTGCAAAAGAGAACAGAACAAATTTATCACGTACTATTTAAGAAGATCATAGAAATCATGTGATAATTCATATTAATTTGCATGAATAAGAAATCACACCAATCTCTTAAAAGCCTGCATTCCAAAGCCATGCATAAAATTAACATGAAATTTTGATTTTCCAGAAACTTAAAGAATTCTGGTTTATGTTTCAATGATCAATGGAGAGTTGTGTCAAATTCTAACTTGTGTATCTGATGGATATCATACAGCATATACAAAGAGATGATAGTGAGATAAGACATGCTTTTTCCTTTTTAAATAAAGTTTTTTGTTTCACTTTCTATTGAAGTCTAAATAACACCATTTTAAGCTAGAGCTATCAGTCACATATCTGATATTGACTAAAAATATAACAATAGTAATGACTTCTGTAATGGGTGCAGTCTCTTACACACATTCTATACACATAATGTAATAAAAAAAGCAAAAATGTACCTCTAATTGCCTGAGAGTTTGATATCAAGACAAACACTTTTATAAACGCAAGGCACAAAGGTGTGTAGTCATGTTCCCAAATAACAGCTGGAATTAGCAAAAGCTTTCCATAGGTGGATAACAGCAGTGCTTTGAGAAGTAAAATGAAGTCAGACTTTCTTTTCAGCATCTCCGGTGTCACCCACCATAAGGTAATAAAAATGCCAATGAAAAATGAAGTTTGTTCTAAAAGGGAGTAAGAGAAATTGGAAAGAGAGAATGAAGTATCAAAATCAAGTCCAATTCAGGATGAATTTCAGTAAAATAACATGTCCCAAATGCAACTAAGCCACTGCTATTTAAAAGACACAGCCAAACGTGAATGCCCTCCATCTCCTGTGTTCATTTTAATAGGTAAATATTACTATCACTTACTTAAACTAAGTCACTATCATGGCATTCAGAATAATTCTCTCACAGAATTCTATCTGCAGGATTGTCATACTTGTGATTTCTGATACCATGCAGCACAGGAAGTTAAGCATAAGAACCTCTTCACTTTTCCTTTTTAAAAGGAGAGGTTTGGGGTTTTTTTCAACTGTCCTTATCCTGTAAAACAAAATCAATACTTGCCTTCTTTGAAAAGGTCACCTTTTCATCCAGCATAAGAAAGAACACTAAGGTGAAAATACCATTGAGCTACTAGACTTTTATTGAAACCATATTCCTGTTTTATGCTGGAATTAATACAGATGTCAAAGAAACTCTCACAACTGTAATAGAAGAGTTACTACTCAAAAATGAGTTTGACATTTTTTAAAAACTTACTAGAGCAACATTAGACAATATATGATTGAAATTAAACTCTGAATGTGTAAAAGAAATACTAGTTTTAATCTGCAAGTTTGATTTAAACACTATCACCTGAAAAGTAGGAGAATAAATGTATTAACCAACATAAAACAAAAACCCACCCCTGCCTTCAAGTGCAGTCTTAAAGCACAGAAGTGATTACTCTTTACTCGTGATGACACTGGTCTGTATTTTTGTATATTTGTTTTAAAAAAAAACCCAAACAACGTATACAGGTTTTTCCAATTGTTTACTTTTGTAAGGGTCATTCTTAAAGAGTAATAAACCTGGAAGTCAACATAAAATATAGAATAAGGCTGACCTCTACATTGGTCTTCAAACCAGGTCAATGGATTCAGACAGAGTGCTGAATATTGTCACTTTTCAGTGTTCTCATATCTAACGCTGATAATACCAGTCTGAACTGTAATCAGGATCAAAATAGGCATTTGCATTAAATGAAGGCAAATTAGTGAGTATGTCTGTAATTGTGTAACCACACTGTGTTTGACATGACATCCATTCTGTATGCATTTTTGCAATATGGGCTTGAAAGACTGATGAAGTTTTGCAGTGCTTAAAAAGTAGACAGTTACATATCATCAATCTTACCTAAAGAAGCTATGCCAAACATTCTATAAAAATCCCATTCCTTGGCATATCTGATTAAGTCATCAGGATCTGTAGTTTGGCTTGAACCCTGTAGCTGCAACCACCTGATATAAGCTTCACAGAGCAAACAGAATATGCAGAGCTTCCCATGAATCTGGTAAATTAATAAATAATAAAAGCATTAGCATTAAATCAGTATAAATTAAAGCATTAGTATGAAATTGAAATACATTGAAATACATCTCTACACAAACAAGCTCCATAGGTGTATTACTTTTCTTGGGAATATAAGCAGAACTGCTTCTGTTGAACCACTAGTTTAGCACATCATCCTTTTAACATGTTAAAATGATAAACAAATTACAACATGTAGAAAACTGCATGAACAGTACCATACAGAAGAAGGTATATAAATGTGGTTTCTAAAGCCTGATCTATGCTTTTTTGAAGTTGGGAAGGCTGTTTCAGCTAGCAATGCAAAACCAAAATTGTGCCATAGCTAGGAGAATTATACTATCCAAAATTCCAGTTTAAGGGCAACTACTCCATTCAGCAAACTGGTTTATATAACCTTGTTGTTCTTTTTCACTGGGACAATCTCCATTAGAAGAAACTGGTAGTGTAGTTATACCAAAGTATTTCTTAGTTCATGTGGGAATGAGTTACCGAAAATAAATGCAGCAATATAGCAAAAATCCCCTTAAAAAATATCCTCTGAAGTGACTGCAAAAATTATATTGTGAGGGCCCAAAGTTAGCATGATTCCACATTAAACAGCTTATAAACCAATGTGTATGTGAGGTGATTTCTGATTTTATAAAGATTTAAATAAATGCAATTTCTGTGTGTGGATTCTACTTTTTCCATTACAGGCAAGTTATGCCAATTGCACATATATGCACAAGCTTAGCTAGTATAAAATTCAACTTCATTTATTTGAATAGATGGAGTTACCACATATAGAATAGTTCTTTTAGAACCCTCACAGAAAACATCATTACCAGTCTCCAGAAGCACTGAATTAATAATATTTAGTTAGATTTATGCTTGAAAGATGAGGCAAGGATATGTATCTACATTGCTTAAACTGGACTGGCTAAGAGGTATCAACATGAACACAGCACACACTTACATTTGGACAGTTTGCTGTAGATTAGCTTCCCTACCCTGGGAAATCAATCCTTACAGTAAAAATACACAATTGTGTCAGAAAAGCTCCAGCCCTAGACTCCAGCCTAGCAAGCCCCACTAAGTTGACTACACAACTCTGCACCGAAATTCGATGTGAAAGCCATCACCTTTTGCTATAGCTTTGAGGGCATGGTTAATTACTCAGGAAGAAACTAATGAGAAATTAGTACAGTAGATTTAATTGGCATAGTATTATTAATATGGTACATTATACTTCTATAGTTCATTTCAGAAAGAATTGTTTCCAACAGAAATTCAATTTGGAAATTAATTTGAAATTAGATCTTTCTCTTACAGTGTAATTTAGCACATCACCCTTTTAACATCCATTAACATGATAGGCAAATTAGAGAGTTTAGAAAACTGTATGAACAGTTCTATACAGTTCCTTCTCTTTAATCAGTAAGATGACTGCTCTGTTTGCTGGTACTGTGGCATCAATACTGTGAAGACAGAAACTGTCTCAGTAACAGCTGAAGCTTGAGATTTCATGTTTTATTTAATATATAACGGGTTCAGCTTGCTGAAATCCGTGGAAAGGCAGGAGAAGAACAATCTCTAAAATTTTATCATTATTATAATCAACGTACCAAATCAAAATATATTTTTAACAAAAAAAGTCACAAGGTAGGGGCATAGCAACTTACATTTATCTTTGTATTGAAAAGAATGTGCCTGTATGCTTGTGCTTTACATAAAACAGCATTAATCAAGATAATAACAGGATCATACTCAATATATTTGTCCACAGGTTTCTGGCAGGATTTCTGAAAGTCAAAAATATCAAGAATTAGGAAAAAGAAAGCAAGAGTTTATGAAATATTCCTCTAATCTTAGCACAACTGTGTAAATCCAAACTAGCCTATTCAATTCTTATTAGTCTTTTCTTAATGTCGTCTTCATTTTCAATACCTTTTGAATCCATCCAGAAGAATTGCTTCCCCTCCCTTGATACTATAGTTGACACACAGACTTCCCTTATGAAACATAAGAGGTACATTATTGATTTTGACAGGCTTCAAATTAGCACTGATACTAAACTATGCAAGCATAGAAGTTATCATTTTGTGCTCCATAGATGCAAAAAGCCCCAAATTTCTTTCCCAAGACTCGAGAAATGCATCGGTATCATGTAAAAGGTTAACTGACTATGGATCATCTACTGGGTATTTTCAGTTTTCTTTCAAAAAAATACCAATTTCTTCTATCACTTCCTTCTTTTCAGTGATGCTTTATCCTCCTATCCTACCTCCTTCTTCCTTTCAAGACAACAGTCAATGTTTTCTGTTGTTGCATTGTTCTTCCATAGTGTTAAATTCTTTGGATGTTTCAAGTGATTTCCCATCATTGAACAAACACCAATATATTCAGAATACTGATAACAGTTTTCATACACAGCTATAGCCAAAGAGTCAGAAGTTGCCACTAAACAGCGGTAGGACACTAGACCATTACTTCTCCCATACATCTGCTGGTTCCTGCTGTGCTTGCTGGAGGTTACTTCACCCAGACCACTGGGAACTGCTTGTCATCAGCTTCCTCCTGCTTTATTGACTTACCTGCATGGCTGATCTCTCCTTGGTTTGAGTTAAATGAGAAGGGCTAACAAAAGGTTGTTATACTAACTGTAAGCAGGAAGGTTAAATAACAGTCTTACAAAAGGCTCATCTAGCAGACCTGAAGGGGAAATAACTTCTAGCTAATAATTTAGAGCTGAGGAGCAGCAGCAGTGACTTCAGCTCAAAAAAATGCACTTGCAGAAGGGTGCTTGCCTGCAGGTCAGCTTTCTCCTGCTGCCAATCCTTCAGTTTGGCTACTTGTTTCCTCCAACCTGTCCTCAGCTAGTCCTGCTCTCTGGGGCATTACTTGCCATGCTCAGAGTACAACACTCCGAGAAATTATCCCTATTTCCATTTTAATGAATGCATGGCTATGCACTGCCAGAAGAGACATGTATGAACACTTCTTTTCTGAAATGCTGGAACAGTCAAAAATGCAGCATCAGACAGCAGACACCTACAAACTCCCAAGAAAGAACAAAAAGTTTTTTTCAATTTTGTAGATTCCTTATGTCTGTCATACAAACAGGTATCATGGCAGCTGCTAGCTCACTTTTCCTCCAACGGGATGAGGAGGAGAATCAGAAAAAGGTAAAACCCATGGGTTGGAATAAGAGCAGTTTAATAATTGAAATAAAATAATAATTAAATGGAAGATAAGAATAGAGATAAAACCCAAGAGAAACAAGTGCTGCACAATACAATTTCTTACCACTCACTGACTGATGCCCAACCTGTCCCTGAGCAGCGATAGGTGCCTCCCAGCTTCCCCCCTGTTCATATACTGGGCATGACACTCTGTGGTATGGTGTACCCCTTTGGCCAGTTTGGATCAGCTGTCCTGGCCATGCTCCCTCCCAGTTTCTTGTGCACCTTGGCAGAGCACAGGAAACTGAAAAGTCCTTGGCTTGGGGTAAGCACTACTGAACAACAACTAACACATCAGGGTATTATCAACATTATTCTCATATTGATCTAAAGCACTGTACCAGCTACTAGGAACAAAATTAAATCAGCCAAAACCAAGAGTGTGTCCAAAGTTAACTTTGTCTTGCTATTTAACAGAATCATTATTGTAGAATCTCAGAATTCAAAACTTCACCAGCAAATTAATTCAAGAGTCCAACATCTATACCAATAAAAATAGAAAAAAATGCATAAATTGAATAGTGTCTATGGAACGTTGCAACCACTAATCAGTGTTTCTTGGTCCATCTCAATGCAAAATTCAACTCATTTGGATTAAAATAGAAAATTCTGTGTATGACAATACACAAGTTAGATATAATGAATTAAAAAACTGACTCAATTAACCAAGTTTGAAAGGTCCGAAATTAAAGCGAGTGAGATGAAAGAAAGGACATAATTAACACAAGACCACAGCTATAGGAGTTAATAGAGTGAAAAAGAAATTGCCACTTTAATTAAAGGCAGTGTCTTGCTTCATTTCTTTCTACTGGGAAATCATGAACAGATACTCTTATAGGTGGCAATTTACATATGTCAAATCTCTGGGTTGACATAGCACAGGAAAAGTTCAATTTTTCTATTAGGTTTATTCACACAAGCACTGGACAAGCCCATAAAAAATAAGAATATTCTTCAACACAACAGCTGTCAGGGTTAGATGGAGGAGATCCTACATACCCCTAGATTTATTGTGCTCTCCAATTCTCCTACAACAGAATATTTTTTGACCAGGATCAAAAATCTAAGCATGATATTTTCAACCAGAGGATCCCATTCAAACACTGATCAAACAATCTGCAGTTAAGAGGTACTGAAAAATTGTCACTGACAGCTGACATGATTTTTAGACCATTAAAATATATCAGACCAACCACCCAGGCAAAACCAATGATACAGAAATTCTACTGCAGAAATATAAGGAGACTGCTACAAATGAATACACAAATAGTGGTGTCTTCTGCACCACAGTTTCTGTCAGCCAAATACAAAACTTTCTGCAGCTGTAAAAATCATGTTTAATTTAGTATTTCTGTCTTCTAGAGCTAGATGAGAGTCCTATTCTTAATATATCTTATATTCATAATTTACTTTATTCGTCTGAGTCTCTTGTAAGAAGGAAAAGCCCTTTGTCCATACCCAGCCAGTGACCCAGCAAGCAGGAGTTCAGCCAGGGATCTGTGACACCTACAAACCACCTTTGCTGTGAAAGACTTGCATACGCACTGCCATAGACTAACTGGACAAGATGAAGATGATGGTTGCTATACCACTAAAATATTACAGAATCGACATGCCCTCTCGGATGAATTTTTCTCCATATCTGGCCTTTTTTGCTTATTTTTCCAGCTATACTACTAAAACATCTGACACTAACTTAAAATGCCTAGGAAGGAAACCTGTGACTTAGAGCCTGACTTCAGCAAAATCAACACAAGCAAGGGTTGATGCTGCTTAAGAATACATAGGTTTAACTAGACAGTTTTATCTAGTTAAAGGGATGTAACTATATGGACACTGACAATCACTAACACTTTCAGAGAAGAGCAACTCAGCTATGGAGAATGGCTTGCACACTTAAGATTTCAGGTAGGCACTTCAGAGTAAACTGGAATACTGGTGCTCATGTCTCATTCCCAGATGCAGCTCTGCATAGCTGTAGCCAATGGCCTGGGCAGCATGAATGAAAAAGACATGTCTTTAACAAACATAGCTTCAACATGAACATAGGTCCATTTACATAGGTTCACAAGGAAAATTAACACAGAGCCATCCTGCTGTGAGAGTGCCCTTAATCCCAACTGCCCTCTTAAACAATAAAACATAATTAGCTTTGCTTCTTTCAGGAGTAGGTTCTTTATTAGGGATGAAGCTATGTGTCATAATAGGCTGAAAAACTAAACAGCCCAGTTTGAGATGCATTCCATTTTAGAAAACAAATTAAAAATATTGTTTTATAATTTTTTCCTATAAGATATATTTTCCAGTAGAGCTGGTCTATAAATAGTTATGTAAAATTAGCATATTTTATTTTCCAGAATGATCTTTGTACTCTTGACAGATTCATTACCTTTCCACGTAAATGCTTTGCATTCAAAGCATTTACAGTTTCTCTGCCTTGCTGCAATAAAAGAGCTTTTCAATTATTTTTTAATTGCAGAAAAGCTAAATGAAGTGTGCACTACTCAGGCAATTTGACTTTCTTATTACAAAACACAAGGGGGATCCTGACTGAGTTTCCTATATTGCAAAGAGTAATTTCTTTCCCTTTGTTAGGGTCTGGAACAATTTTAATATTTATTTCTTAAACAGACCAACATATATACATTTGAAAACCAAATTTTAAAAAAGATTGCATGCTTTTCCTTCTATTTCTGAATAAGTGAAGTTTGCTAATTTCCTTCTGAATTCCTTGCACTTTGCAGAACTTATTCCAGGTTATCCAAAAGTGTTCCCACCCCCTACCCCACTATTAATACTACAGTAATAATATTATCTCAACAGTATTTTTTTCTTACTCTTCTTAATAGTTGGTTAATAATAGTCAGTGAAAATTTGCTGTATTATTTACAGATCAATTAAGTTTTAATGACCTCAAAATAATTAACAAAAACCTTCTCTAGAAAGAACCACATAGACTTACTCTCACCATCGCTTCACGTTTGGAATAGGGAAAACATCAGTACATTCACCGATTGGACTAAAACCAAACCCATGAGCTGCAAAGTGACCACCAAAAGTCACCTTCATCAGAGGCAATCCTAACATACCTGAACACCTTCACACCCTGCCCTGCCACTCCCCAGGTATCATGCTGAAAAAACCCCAGTATTAGACAGGTCTTCTCGAGGAGGCAAATTTGCTCAGAATTTTTTTTTTCTCTTTAAGTGCCTTTAAGTTGTTTTTAAGGAGCAACAGTCCACCTGTCTCTTGTAATGGCACTTCCGCAGCCAAGGATATGCAGGATGAGAAAAAGGTTCATCCACTAGATGTGAATCTCAAGCAAGAATAAATGCCAGAGGTCTGGGCTAGGCTTCTGGTGACACTGGTCTTGATTAAACAAAACAGATTTGAAAAGAAGTTACAGAATTTCAGGAATTTGTAGCAGTTAGCCGCTTTGCACAGCTCTTAGCAAAAGACATGGCCTTTCCAACCCAAGCTTCATGGTTCTATGTTTTATAGAAGAGCATTTTTTTAGTTTCTTCAGTATCCATTGCAAATTTATTCCCAGAGTGGATAGTAATACTTGTGAGGTCTTTGATGCTTGACCACATTAAAATTACAATATGGAGTTCAAAGAAGCCTTTAATTATATTAAGAGCAATAACAAATGCTGCAGGAACTAAACTGAAGCAACATTAGTCAACTGAATTTCCAAAGCTGTACTCTAATACTGTGGGCTGGAAACACATGTTCCCTAATGGAAGCTTTTAATCTTTGCCTCTGGAAAAAAATTAATTCCTTTCTTCAACAAATTAGGAACAGAATACAAAATTGTGGTATTGTGCTTAGACATTTAAATTTAAATCTTCCACATGAAAATCACATCCAGATCAGGTTAAACACATCCTAAAAATAAATGTAGGGCATACAGAATATGGGAAAACTTAGATTCTTCATCCTCGAGATGATGTTTTAAAAGTGCTGAATGACCGGGTCATCCTGAGAATGGCAAAGACCTTCTGGATGCAGATTTATTAATTTATCAAGGATAACTTTAAATTAGCACTGGGCCAAGTCTGTAGGTCAGTGTAAAACAGTGGTGATCTTAGTGATGTTCTGCTTGTTTCTAATTTTCTGAAGCCCTTTATTTTACTTACCATATGGAACAAATGTTGGGTTGTTGGTTGTCTTTTTTTCCTTAATGTGTCAATATTTTCAGGTACTCCTTGAAAATGCAAATGAAACACAAGTGCTTTTTAACAAAAAAAAATATCTAGATGATGTCCATTGGCCTCACTTTGAGTATCACTATATAACCTTTCTGTGAACTTTTCACTTTTTCTCTTATGTTACAATGGAGTAACTGTGCTCAATGCTCTCACTTCAGAGACAGGTGAGAACTATTCTCAGGCTGAGTGATCACAGCTTCTAATCTCACCCCAGACCTTAAATACCTTTAGCTTCTTGTATCTTTTTAGAGGCCTACACTAAGTTTTATACATATCTGATATAAATGTTATTTCACACTGATAAGTGGGATCTTCATTTATTTTAAAGTGAAGAGTTCAAAGCTTTCACTGTTTTCAGGTTAGATTAGTCATCAAGAAGATTCGCAATACTGACAAACTCCCTATAACACGACTCATGAAAGTTTCTGACATTCCGTACTTGACTCTTTTCTGTTACTCACAGCATGACACTGAGTAACTTGTCAGGTCTCTGGCCAGAGCACAGCCTTGCCTGCATGGAGTAGAATGCCTGCAGAGGGTTAGTGCAGTAACAAAACTATCCTTACAGATTTAAAGGAAAAAGTAAAAGAAGGATTGCTGTATTAATAACCATCAGGTCTTGGTAGGTGGAGACAAACTACTGCTTTCCTGCAATGCACAGATAAAGATGAATTCAGATCTGTTCAATTGAAGGAATCTTTTGATCCTGGCAATCCTCTAACATTCTCATCCCCACTTTATAAATCATGAGCTAAACATGTTTCTTACTCAAGTGTTTCATATTGCCTGTTTCTCATGAGCTCCTACTCTCAGCACTTCTTGGGTGGCCAGAAATTAAGTCATAAAGATGATATAACATGCACCACATACAAGCAACTAGGACTGAAACTGAACCATGATAACCCACAACATACCCAGAGGAAACAGACTGGTAGGAGTAAGTGAAAAATGTTACAGATCTGGACTTGCATGAAGAAAGGTGCACGATTCCATTTTGCTATGAATGTGCAATTCTTTGCTCTTGCTTTTCCTCTGTTCATTACTCTTTTTGTATGAGTTTGGCAGTTGTGATGAATACAGCAACTGGGACTTAAGTCTTTGATTCTACATGGAATGCCACATCTCCAGAAGACCAGGATCTCTGGTCCTCAAATGGTTGAACACTAAGAGGAACGTGTGTCATCTACTGGTTCCCAGTTTGCCTTAAGGATTATAACTGCCAAATTATTAAGCATAACTGATGACCTGGGTTTACAAGATGTGTTAAATCACTCCAGAGAAGGGCTACAAAGGTGATCAGAAGGCTGGAGGACTTCTTCTATGAAGACAGGAGAAAGTTGGGGGTGTTCAGCCTGGAGAAGAGAAGGCTCCAGGAAATCCTTACAGAAGCTTTCCAGTACCTAAAGGAGGCCTACAAGAAATGTGGACAGGGACTTTTCACAAGGGCAGGTAATGATAGGACAAGTGAGAATGTCTTTAAACTGAAAGAGGATAGAGTTAGGTGAGATATTAGGAAGAAATTCATTACTGTGAGGATGGTGAGACACTGGCACAGGTTGCCCAGAGAAGCTGTGGATGCCCCATCCCTGTAAATGTTCAAGTCCAGGTTGGATGGGGCACTAAGAAACTTGACCTAGTGAAAGGTGCCCCTGTTCATGGCACAGCCATTGGAACTAGGTGATCTTGAAGGACCTTTCCAACACAAACCATTCTAAGATATGGCTGTGGACATAAGGTTTATACTCATTCTTTTGTATCGATCTTGTCCTTGATTTCAAACACTAGTGTGAAGCTCCACATGAAAGAGCTCCAAAGAAAACCATTTACCATTATCATGTACCAATGATGAATTTTAACATGACTTGACCACCAACAATCTGATGCAGATCATATCCACTACTAAGCATGATACATTATATTAACACAAAAAAAAAGCAATTAAAAATCAATTTTTCCTTGTAGTGTGCATGTCTAAAGCCAGGTGAAATCAATCTCTATTACTTTGTCTTTTACCTAAGAAAACTGCTGATCTCACCAGGTTTTGAAATGTCTACAGAGATTTTTTGTGTACATTTTCAGCTGATTTATGCTCTACAGCAAGATGCCATTTAAACTGACTGCTGGGTTGGGAAAAGAGAAAGATGTGAATCAGCTCTTTCTCCTATCATCAGTAATTTGTACATACCTTGTTTTCACAGCTTCTTGTTGATAACAGAAGCTGAGTCTAACACATAGTATTTTCAATCTGAGCTAGGCCAGTTTACATTTCCCCAAATGAGTCGTGGTTTTTCCCCAAATGTAAACTGTCCACAGAACTCTGGTCACTTACAATCTCTGCTTTTGATCTAAGAGGTGTTTGAATGACTCCAAGTTATAAAGCTCTAAAGGAATTCATCATAGATTTAACACAAAGCTTTTTGGTCATCTGTTACGTTTACAGCTTCATGGTTTGTAAATTAATGCATCTTCTATCAGCACTCTCAAAATGTCAAGGGCTACAAAACCACAGGGAACGACCACAAAGGAAGTTTGAATGATACACAACTAATTCCTTACAAAATAGACAACACCTGGTTCAAGCACTAGGTTTCCTCAATTTTATAGAGAACAGGCAGAATACTGTGAAACAAAGTCACAGATAAAATCAAAGCTTAGTCAAGATGTATTTCCAGATCCCTCCATTCCATTTTTTCCCCCACTGAAATACAGCCTCCTAAGTGATCCAAATTTTACACGCTACCAAAAAGAGTAGGAAAAAGGGTTAAAACTGACACGAGAGACAAGCCTACACAAACCCTATCAAAAGTTAAAACCAGTAATTTAGAAATACTGGAAAACATTGCTCAAAAAGGTAAATGTTTTTTTGCTGTCACTGCAAAATCTCCAAGAAAATATCAGAGACACTAAATGAGAAAATAACTATTTTAACACTAAAAACACTGTGAAAAAAATAACAGAAGTGGGAGAGGCAGAGTGGGAAGGGACAGCAGTAAATAGCCTAGAACATGCAGGTGCCATTTTGGATAGTAATACAGAAGTCCTCATACACACACTCATACAATCATAGAATATCTTGAGTTGTAAGGTACCCAAAAGGATCAATGAAGTCCAACTCCTGGCCTTGCACAGGACCACCCCCAAGAGCACACCATGTGCCTNCCACCAACAATCTGATGCAGATCATATCCACTACTAAGCATGATACATTATATTAACACAAAAAAAAAGCAATTAAAAATCAATTTTTCCTTGTAGTGTGCATGTCTAAAGCCAGGTGAAATCAATCTCTATTACTTTGTCTTTTACCTAAGAAAACTGCTGATCTCACCAGGTTTTGAAATGTCTACAGAGATTTTTTGTGTACATTTTCAGCTGATTTATGCTCTACAGCAAGATGCCATTTAAACTGACTGCTGGGTTGGGAAAAGAGAAAGATGTGAATCAGCTCTTTCTCCTATCATCAGTAATTTGTACATACCTTGTTTTCACAGCTTCTTGTTGATAACAGAAGCTGAGTCTAACACATAGTATTTTCAATCTGAGCTAGGCCAGTTTACATTTCCCCAAATGAGTCGTGGTTTTTCCCCAAATGTAAACTGTCCACAGAACTCTGGTCACTTACAATCTCTGCTTTTGATCTAAGAGGTGTTTGAATGACTCCAAGTTATAAAGCTCTAAAGGAATTCATCATAGATTTAACACAAAGCTTTTTGGTCATCTGTTACGTTTACAGCTTCATGGTTTGTAAATTAATGCATCTTCTATCAGCACTCTCAAAATGTCAAGGGCTACAAAACCACAGGGAACGACCACAAAGGAAGTTTGAATGATACACAACTAATTCCTTACAAAATAGACAACACCTGGTTCAAGCACTAGGTTTCCTCAATTTTATAGAGAACAGGCAGAATACTGTGAAACAAAGTCACAGATAAAATCAAAGCTTAGTCAAGATGTATTTCCAGATCCCTCCATTCCATTTTTTCCCCCACTGAAATACAGCCTCCTAAGTGATCCAAATTTTACACGCTACCAAAAAGAGTAGGAAAAAGGGTTAAAACTGACACGAGAGACAAGCCTACACAAACCCTATCAAAAGTTAAAACCAGTAATTTAGAAATACTGGAAAACATTGCTCAAAAAGGTAAATGTTTTTTTGCTGTCACTGCAAAATCTCCAAGAAAATATCAGAGACACTAAATGAGAAAATAACTATTTTAACACTAAAAACACTGTGAAAAAAATAACAGAAGTGGGAGAGGCAGAGTGGGAAGGGACAGCAGTAAATAGCCTAGAACATGCAGGTGCCATTTTGGATAGTAATACAGAAGTCCTCATACACACACTCATACAATCATAGAATATCTTGAGTTGTAAGGTACCCAAAAGGATCAATGAAGTCCAACTCCTGGCCTTGCACAGGACCACCCCCAAGAGCACACCATGTGCCTGGGAGTGTTGTCCAAACACTTCTCCCTTCTGTGACCACTTCCCTGGGGAGCCTGTTCTAGTGCCCAACCACCCTTTTGGGGGAACAACTTTTCTCTAATATCCAACCTAAACTTTCCCTGACACAACTTCAGGCCATTCCCTTGGGTCCTGCCACTCGTCACCACAGAGAAGAGATCAGTGACTATCCCTCCTCATCCCCTCACAAGGAAGCTGTAACTGCCATGAGGTTGGAGACAGCGGGTCGTCTGGTCCAACCTCCCTGCTCAAGCAGGATCATCCGCGAGCACATGGCACAGGATTGTGTCCAGATGGTTCCTGAGTATCTGCAGTGAGGGAGACTCCACAACCTCTCCAGGCAATCTGTTCCAGTGCATGGTTTCCTGCATAAAAAAGATCTCCTTCATGTCCGGGTGGACCTTCTTGTGCATCAGCTTCTGTTCGTTACCTCTTGTCCTATTGCCTGGCACCACCTAGAAGAGCCTGGCTCCGTCCTCTTGGCGCCCTTCCTTTACATGTTTATACACTCTGAGGAGGTACCGTCTCTCCTCGAGGCTGACCAGGCCCAGCTCACTCAGCTTTACTCGTATGACACCAGGATTCAGGGAAAGCGGCCGCATCGCGCGGGCAGGGCATGTGGGCCGGGCCGCCACCTGCGGACGTCGAAGCCTCACACGTGCATCATTCCCTTTCCATCCCTTCCCTTCCGGCCGCCCTCGCCCACTGCCCGCGCCGCCCCGACTCACGCAGATGGAGATACGGAGCACCCCGCGCCGGTAGTCCCGGTACAACTCCGCAGCCGCCCCGTTGCACTCGATGCAGCGGTAGGCGCAAATCGCCGCCATGACTCCCCACGGCCCGGCCGGCGCTCCCACACCGCCGCCTCGCTTCCGCGTTTGGGGGGCCGGCGCCGTCGACGCCGTACCGCGCTGCACCCTGGGNAGATGGCACCTGCCGGCGGCGCGGCGCGCGGTGCGAGGGTGGCGCTGGCCCCGCTGGCTCCGCTGGCCGTGCTGGCCCTGCTGGGCCCGGCCGCGCTCGCCCTCACCGAGCGCTACCCGGCACTCTCCCTGCTCCAGCAGGAGCGGCACCGGCAGCGCCACGGCCCCGCCGCGGAGTGGGCGGAGCAGTACTCGGCCGAGTGCGGTGAGTCGCGGGCGTCGCCGCGGGGAGCGCCCGCAGCCCCCGGGCCGCTGGGCAGGTGGCCGGGGGGCGAGGGTGGTGGTGGTGGTGATGGGCGGTGCGGGGTCCCTGCCCCGCTCAGCTGACCCATCCATGCCGGGGCACGCGACGCAGGGGCTGTGGCACCGGGAAACCTCCCGCCCTCCGGGCTGTGCTACCACAAGAGCCGATTCCCGCTGCCCCACTCGCTCCCGAGCACCGCAGCTGGACGCTGCCTGCTTTGCAATCCCTGCACTCCGTAGTACGGGGACATGCCAGCACCTCGTTGAGTTCCTTAGTACAGGAAAGACAAGGAGCTGCTGGAGAGGGTCCAGCAGAGGCCACAGGGATGATTATAGGGGTCCGGAGCATCTCTCTTATGAGGAGACACTGAGGAAGCTGGGCTTGTTTAGTCTAGAGAAGAATGAGAGGGAATCTCATTAATGCATATAAATATCTCAAAGGGGAGTGCCAAGAGCACGGTGCCAGACTCCTTTCAGTGGTGCCCACTGACGGGGCGAGGAGCAGTGGCCGTAAACTAAAACACAAGAAGCTCCAACCTCAACATGAGGAAGAATGTCTTTATGCTGAGGGTGGCAGAGCACTGGAACAGGCTGCCCAGGGGGGTTGTGAGGTCCTCCCCTCTGGAGACATTCGAAAACCACCCGAAGACGTTCCTGTGTGACCTGCTCTGGGTGCCCCTGCCTCGGCAGGTGGGGTTGGACTGGATGATCTCCAGAGGTCCCTTCCAACCCTTACAGTTCTGTGATTCTGTGAGTTGAATGTGACTTGATGTATTTTCAGCTACAGTTATATACATTTTGCTGGTGAAATGGCACTCTTTGAGTGCCAAGTTGGGGTAGCAGGTCTTCTGGTCTTTTTTAAGTTAATTGATAACTTGTAATACAGGCACAGTTAAAACTATTTTTATGTGCTTGAATATCTTTTGCATCAGGAGTGTGTTGCTTAATCTGTTATGAGTGTTGATTTTGAGCATGATGTGAATGGGTGCTACAAAAATGCCAGTCTGAATCACAGTGTATACGTAGTACATGTGAAGAAAAAGGTTTATCAATTCACTGGAATGTAGACACTAAATTATACATAAGAGAATAACCAGTCATGACTTCTTTGCTGTCACCAGAGTTTTGTGATTTTTTCCCCTTTATTTCATAAATCTTGTGCTCACATCAACAATTCCTGTGGTCCCTAAGAACTAATATACAACTAGCGTAATCGACTTGATTTACGGACTTTGTAGAAATACCTCGTTAGGAGTTTGCTGCATCTTTGCATTTTCCTTTCCCCTCCCCCTCTGTGTGGTGTACTTTTGCTTTCACATTATAAAGTTCTTTGGTTAGTTTTTATTACCCATTTTTTGGGGGGTGTGGGTGTCTGCAGTGGCTGAGACCCACAGTATGTAAACACTAAATCAGATCGTGAAAGTTATCTCAGGTAAATATTGCTACAAATTATTCAAGTTTAAGCATAAAACCAAGAAAACTTTCACCCAGTGTTGAGATCAAAATCTGTATACCAAAGAAGTTAATAAATGGCAAAGCACTTGATTACACCTGTTAGACCTGACATGAATGATTGACTCAGGGTACTCCTTCATAGGTGTATATGGAAGATTAGATTTTGGGTTAATGGTGGATGTTGTTTTAAAGTGACCAACATAACTGGGATTGACAAGGAATTCTGATGAGATCAACAGATATCTCAGATACTTTGCATGCACTGATAATAAGATAGCCCTTAATTACAGAACAATATACTCACCTTGAAATAGCTCTATACCAATTCACTTCTTGCTATTTAAATCTCATGACTCAATAAATTGCTGTTTGAAAAATTCCCTTAAGCTCCTGGTCTTTGTTTTAGTACAACTTTCACAGAAGCTGAGATTCTTTTTGTCTCAAGTAGTTTTTCTTGTAGCCTACTGCAAGATTCAGGGTAATTTCTGTGATGGGTGTTTCTAGTTTTTCATAAAGTTGTTATTATGGGACAGTTTTGATTGTATCTGACTTGCAGACAAAGGCAGATCCATTCTTCCCAATGAGTAAAGCAATTCGTTACCCCCAAAACTGCAAGATTTTAGGGGTTCTTTCCCCACTCTAGTTTGTAACAGTCCTTATTTCCTGCCACCTTATTAAAAAATTCCTTCACTGTGTTTTTACTTATGTGCAGAAAATTATTCTGGAGGTGGGCCATACCTGCAGCTCTTTGTTTTGGTTTCTGAAGAGAAAATTGCTCAGTGAGTTTGCAGCCAAAAGTCTTAACTGTCACTGATTTATGAGCACCAACACGGAACAAGTAACGTGTTAATAAAGCTGCCATAGCACAGGAGGGTTTGGCCAATGTGAAGAACAAAGGGCAATGTTGAAACTTCATGCTGCCAACACTCTTTTTGGAAGCTATGGGTGGTGAGCCACTGTTCTCACAGGGCTTTCTGACTTTACACTTTGACCTTCTGCTTTTTAGCGCTCTTCCTGCTGTTGTAAAACTTCTCCCACTGGTTATCCTTTATGGCTCAACATAACTCCCAAGTTCCTATGTACAGGAAATGATTTTAGATGCTGTTTTGACTTCTCTTTGTAAGAAGGCTTTCTTTTCCTCTTTTAGCTCTGTGATTGTGAGAAATAGGGAATTAACTAACTGCAATCTTTAAGAAGTCAAAGTATAAAAGCACACACTAACCCTCAGCCTTTCAAACTTAGGTTCAAGCTTACATTTACAAACATTAGTGGAGATGCTAAAATTTGGTGGTTTTGACATGGATTCAAAGAGATCATACTGTATATTTGCTTTTTCTTGTTTACTCTTGAAATATTTCAAGACAATAGAAGCTTTAGAACCTGAAGATTTAGAAGGTAACAATTCTGCAATTAAAGCACCACGTAGAGGAAGTAGTGACTTCTGTACTGTATCAGTTGGGGGGGGGGTGTTGATTATTATTGTTATGTATTTGGTGTCTTCAACTTTTTCTCTGCTCTGACAACAAGCTGTGTTTGACTTTTTATAAGTTTGAATCAATCTTACAGTTCTTATAATGACCTTAGTAGCACATCTGTGGGGACCCTTGTGTATGTTCAGTCAATTATAGTTTGCTATTCTGGCTTCTTTTTACATTCTTTATACCTCTTGTTTCCTGGATTTTCAACAGCAGCTCTTTCCCTGCCTCTGTATGGACCATTCCATTAATTTTCCTCTCTGGGATTGGAATGATAATTTTATTTGTTGTTTCTTGGGCCAGAGAATGGAATCGTAATCGTGAACGGGGACATGTCTATTCCAGACTTTTGTTATTTGCTTTCAGCTTCCGTCTTTTCTTATCTCCACCCTCTTTTTTTTTAGCACCTTTTTTAAGTCTCATTTATTTTTAGCCAAGAACATAAGCATAAATAGAGATAAAACTAATTATATAAAAGCAGTCAACTTTTGCCTCCCTGGCTGTGTGGATGCAGTGTTGTGGGTAGAAAGCACTTCATGAATGTTCTACTTTGTGGAGTGCCCAGTGGGAAAGCTGTTCAGCTGAATAGGAAATGCAAGATGTGATAATAGAACATACATGTAACTCTACAACTTCCTAAAGCTATTTACTCTCTTTTCCCCCAGATTCATCATTTTTGCACTTCCATGAATCGGATTGTGACATTGGAGGGTCATCGTCGTGTGAATCTGTGCTTTCTCTGAACACAGAAAAAATTCTGGTATGCTATCAAGAATATAATGTACAAAAGAGTTTTAATAGATTGTTGAAATTGCAGATCCCATTAGCTGTGTAACCATTTGGAATGAAGTTCAGGGAAGTAACTACAAATAAAATCTATTAGTCAGTAGACATAGGTGCCCAAAAGGCTTAAGTATGAATTAACTCAAGTTACTCATAAAAATATTACTTTGTAGGGCTCCATCATGAGTCTTTAGGGCTGTCAACTAATTGAAGATGATGTTTTCACTCAAAGCTATCCATCACCTCAGTTAGTCAACCAATTAATTTTTTGGGTTTAGGGGAGCAGGGGCTATGCCTGAAAAAGGGAAAGGTGCATTAGTTTTTACCCAGATTAACTTCCTGAGGTTTACCACAAAACATGTATTAACAGTAGAAGTAGTGACTTGCAATTGCTACGGAGATAACATTGTGCAAAGATGAGAGTTAGAGGCTTCAGACCATATTTCGCTAAATATAATGCAGACATGGCATTGTGGAGAATATTCTAACAAAAGAAGAGTATTTCCTGGTAGAGAGACTTCAAGAGGATTGTTTTGGAATTTAGGTTTTCTTGCAACACTACTGTTAGCCTTTTGATCTTGAACAAATAAAATCTTCAGTCTACATCAGAACACAGGTCAGAGGTATTGAAAATCTTGATGTAATTCCCATATAAATATACGAAGAAGTCTTGACAAATTTGCAAAAATTATTGACTATGGTGAAGCATGGAAACAAAATTATAATTGGAAGAACTTCTACAAAGCTGGCATTTGGAAATAAAACTGCAGCAAATCCACCAAGCCAATTATTTAACTTGAATATTCTCCTTAGACATTACTTTGTCAGATATTGGTCAGATCTTCTGCCTAGTCTAGTTCAAGAGCACCAGCAATTCTTTCTAAGGAAGTGAAATGTGTATTTGTTTGTAAGAAATTTCCCTGTTTCAAAGAAAACAAGTTATTTTAAAGGTAGAAACAATCTACTGAGGTCTAGTGCTGCAATGAAAATTCTTTTTGCATTTCTTGAAGGCGGAATGACTCCCAGATTTTGCATGTAGAGTTGAGTTGCAGGATGTCCAACCTGTACCTGAATTCAGAGTTTGTTGGAGAAGGATGAAATCCCTTTCTCTGCCACCCCAAGAACCAAACACTGTTCTGTTACTCTGTAATGACATAATAAGTGAGGTAGTGGTACTTCTCTTGCTGTCACAAGCAGGCCTGTAATCCATAGGAAATTACTGTAGTGCTAGATTCTTTCATTTGTAGCTTATTTTCCGATATTCAGTGTGGAATCATGCTGTATCTTTGCAGACAAAGGAGTGTAGTCCTTTTTTTGTAAATCCTCCATGAAAGAGGTTGGACTTTATAAAAATGTTTTGGCAGTTTTTTTTGTAATGTTAAGATAATTACGGAAGAATAATGTTTTGCAGAGCTGTGTTAAAAATCAATTTCTGAATTAGGTTTTCTGGAAATTACCTGAAGGCCATTGATGATATAAAAAGGTTGTGTTTGAAGGTGTTTGATTTGCAAATACATATGGACTGCAATGTAGATTCAGTTTTCTTATTGTTATACCAGTTGAACTCTGCTCATTCTTGTGCTGTTTTTAATGACTTTTTTCTAAAGGAGAAGAACTTTTACATTCTGCTACTGTAGCGGTGCTGCAGTAGGTGGAGTAACAATTTGCAGTGTTATGGTGGAACGAAGTGCTTATACATTATCTTTTATTTTATTGCAGTAAAAACAAAGTTTTTAAAACCCATTTGCTAGTCATTCATCCTCTTCAAAATACTCAAGTTTTTAGAGCAGACCACACTTTCTTCTCATTATTACATGCATAGGGCCGAAACTATGAAATGGGATTTGACCGGTTACTTTTGCACTTTGTAGATAAGTGAAATGTCCATTTTGTGGACACAAGTAATGTGGCTACTTTTGATTGGACAGGCCAAAAAACCTGAAAAGAGGAAAGTAGAGGAAATGAGCTGTTTAGTTGAAGCAAAAGAAGAGAACTGAACAGAGAGAGAAGTTATTTTTTCTCCCTTCTTGTTTCCTATAGCAGTTTGAAAGACCTATCAAGGAAATGAACATTTTATATTTTTCTAACATAAACTGCTCTTGTAGGCTTACAACTGTCTGTGGAAAATGAACAACATAGAGTAATTCTCTGTTTCTGAGGTGTTGTCTTTGACAGTGTTGGTTTCTGTAGGTACATTATTTAGGGAACGGGCATCCTAGAAGAGACTTCAGTTGGCTGAATGAGGTTTATGACTGATAGAAAGTCATTGATAAAAGGACAGATTCTTTAGTATGGCATTGTGAAGTTGCACTTTTCTGTGTTGATGGAGTGATACTCTTTTTAGTGTTTATTTACAGTGTTTTAGTCTTCTGCAGTATTCTTCCCTTTTCAGGAGACAGAGGAATTATTAATGGGGTAAAAAGTATTAACTTTCATATGAACTAGCATGTGTCTTAGAAAGACTTCCAAAACTTCACATTAAGCAGATGTAATACAGAAACATCAGCCACTGGTAAAATGCTAACAATACTCTTTCATCTGAAAGGTTTGGTTAGCCTTATGTTAGAGAAGAAAACAGCAGCATCTGGCTGAAGAGTAGTTTTTCTTCCCGTGAAAGGCTAGGAACGAATTTGTTGTTACCTTAGTGCAATGACATTAGTCCTAACTTTGTGATTTAAGGCATTCTCTTAAGGACTTAAGGCATGGATTTTCTATTAAATTCTTTATTGTTGTTTTACATGATGTTTTACAGAGCCAAGCAAAGTTGCTTGCAGAGCAAAAACGATTTCCATTTGCTACTGATAATGACAACACAAATGAAGAATTGGGTAAGATGCCTTATATAAGGTTTGTGAAGGTGAATGATGTGCTGGTTATTAGCATAACATTTTGAAAATAAACTTATGGTTGGCTTAGCAATGCATTAACTTTAAAGTGATCCTATTCAGTTGGAAAATACAGTGAGTTTTCCCTCGTCAAAAATATTTACCTTGTTAAAATTCTTTCCTGCTTTGTTCAATAGAATTTTTCACTGTGTCTGCTTAAGCAGATGGTCAAAAAGCATTTTGATTAAATCCTTTTAAACAGGCTTAGTTACTTCCTGCTTCCCTTTTACTGTCATTATTGATGACTGAAACTATTCAAATATTCAGAAAATTTTACCAACACAATGTGCTTTTTATCAAATATAGATCTTGGATCTGTCTTCAGCTCTTCACACACAGTACCCATCAACACTTACAGGCAGCAGGAAGGCTTTTTGAATTGTTTTAGGCTGCTAACTGACATTTTTTTGAAAGCACAGTCAGCGTAAAAAAATGGAGACATTTCAAATAAACCAACAGGAAATACTTTTCCCAAAGTACTTGAGGAAAGAATTACTCGCACAACTTCTCCAAACTTGTATTCTCTGTAGGTAACAGAGGTATTATGGGGCAGCAAAGATATCGTTGAAGATGTATGTCAAGGAAGGCAGCAGACAATCTATTATGTAAGAGCAAAGGGATATTTTATTCCTGTCTAATGAACTTAAAACAATTAAGTATTTTTTTTCCTGTCATAATTTCTGACTTCACAGATTTATGCAGAAAAATTTGAGGGCCTAATCTTTTTTTCTATTCCTCTCATGCCTAACTATGTTCATAGAATCCTGCAAGGAATACCAAACTTCTATTCAGTTAAAAATATCTGAAGCTTTTAGCATCTGCTCTGTAGACTTGGATGACTATGCCAGAAGGTCTCTGTCCTCATGTTTGGCATGTAGGCTGGCACCTACCTACCCACTTTATTCCAAGTATGTCGTAGTGTGAGGAGCCTGGGTCCTTCTTGTTTGTGCGTGTTACTTTTACTGTTCTGAGGAAAAGTAATGGAAATGTATGGGGCATTCTGAAGCAATGTTGGTACCCAAATACTTTTGCTGATGGACCATTGTTAACCCTTTGATTTTTTGTAATAATATAGTTCCTTGTATTTTTGTAATATTTAATTAAAGATAAAAAAAATAAAAAGGATATAATTTAAAAAGAAGCTGGTACTGTATCAACTCCTAGCTGTCAACGTCTAGTTTTGCAGACATAGTTTATGACCTCCTGCATTTTGCCAAGTGTTGGGTGAACAAAATAAAGTAGTTATGAGCAGACAATTGAGTGGCAATATGAGTCTTAATTATCTTGCTTCCTACACTTTGAGTTATTTTATTTTACATGCCAGCTTTTCTGTGTTCTGGGCTTGGAACCCTAAAGGTGATACTAATAACTGTATAGTCTTGGAGGAGAATGAAATCATGAAAATTCAAGAGCTTTTGAACCTGTTCTTCACACTGCCAATTTTTTCTCTTTTTTTTGGCAATGCTATGTATTTGTACCAAGTGAAGCTTGGTATGTATCAAGGAAAGAAATTATATTGCCCACAAAATATTTCCTTCTGCATAACACTCCAAGAATGAGACAAGCTCTGAATTAAATACATTTTTTATTTCTCTTTCATTTAAATTTTTCCCTTCTTTAATGAACAGTGCTTAACACTACCAAAACAATGTGGCTCTGCCTGCATAGTAGAGAAGTGCCTGTGTCCTATTAAAAATACCTTTATTATAACTGACTTGTCTCTTCTCATATTTGAATAAATAATTAAGCTAATAGGTGTCTCTTCCGTTCTGTTTGGATGACTGATAAAACTCATTGTTAAGTAATGAAAAAGGTGAATTCCTGCTCTTGGTTTCACTGCCAGCTGTTGGAACAAACTGTGTGGGGAATAGTTCTCTTTAACTTTCATAGCTCCGGTCTTTCAGATACTTGGATTTTGTGGGCAGTGTAGGCAGAGCTTAGTCCAGATTTAAGAGCTGCGAGAGATTAAAACATGCAAAGTGAAACAATCTTGAGATATTCAGCTGCGAGGACTGAAATTCGGTCATGCAAACACAACTACATCTTTCCAGTCTTGTGATCTGACTGTATTTTTATATCTTACGGAAATTACAGGACTATGTTCCTAGAACAGTGATCTGTTTCTCTCTCAGACATTTAGCTTCTACTCCAAAGTGGGGGGATATACAAGAACTTTAAAGCTTTTCATAATTATAATGTAGGTAAAGACTGTAGTTTTTCAGTCTCGTTTTTATAAATAATGGAGTCAGTTTAGTTAATTCAAATGAAGGAAAAACTTATTGTGGGCTAATAAACGTTAGCAAAGTGTGTGCAAACAAGTGGATGCTTTCCTGAAAAACTTGTAAAAATGAGAAAAAAACCCACAAGCAAACTGCAAAACCCCAAAACAATTCTGAAGAACACAATATGAATTAAGTAATTAATGAATACTATGTAATGGTCAAGGGAAGTCATATCATTTTGGTGGAGCTCAGGAATTCTTTGACTACTTTAATCTTCAGTGCAGTGTAGAAACTTATATTAAATACAACGAGATTGTAAAAAGTATTAAAAACAAAGATTTATTTTTTGCTGTTTTACTTATATTTGTAATGTTTTGTTAGCAATTGCTTACGTGTTGATTGGCAATGGCTTGTATGATGAAGCTATACGACATTTTTCGACAATGTTGCAGGTAAGTTTTCTGTTTAGACCCCTAAATAACTGTATGAATTATCCATTGCAACATAGGGATTTTACTAAAACAAATATTCACTTAAGGATTTTAAAATGAGAGTCATTATTTTTTCATTTTTTTTCCTATCCAAATATAAGCATACAATTAGAACTGAGTGATCAGTATCTTGCTTTTTTGGTGAGTATTTTTCTCATTAGTAGGAATAAAGTTTTTATGGCACCTTGCCAAAAAAATCACACGTTTTCAGCAAACTAACCTCTGCAAAGCTCAGTTTCCTTAGATTGTCCTCTTAATCTCTAGGCTGAGATATTTTAATCTGGAATTTTTTGGGTGACAGCATGTTGCCGGTAACATCAGAAAAAAATACTGATGGTGTGGCAAGTAATACATTACTTTTACAAGGCTAAATGATTTTGTATGCTGGACTTATCCTTCTCCAGTGGTAAGCGTTTCATTAGTTTAATGTGTAAATAAAATATACCTAATACTTCAGCAGTGTGGGGTTTTTTCCTGATAAAATCTTGAAAAATGTTTTTTTCCAAGGTAAAAAATTCAGAATCTTATGCAGTTAAGTAGGAAGTAGTCACTTTTAAAACAAAACCAGCCCTAACAGTTTATAAGCTTCAACTAAAGCTGATATACTGTATTTTTATGGCTAAAAACCTGGGATTGATAGAAGCATGGTACTATTTTTTCATGTAAACTGGTTGAAGTACACAAATGCAAGCTGAAAGCAGTACTGCAAATAATAGCATTTTTTTTTCTAAAGTGTCAAATTGAGTGGAAGGATGGCAATTTAGTGGAATTATTCCTGGGAATTAATCTGAGGATCAGAATTATTTTACTTATGTGCTTTTGTTTTTTGTTTGTTTCATTGTTTGATACAGGTGTTTAATGCTCTCTTTCTTTGATTTGGGTTTAATGTGAGGATTCTTTACCCTAATGAGAAATCCTACCTCCAACAGCATTGGATTTATGTATTGTTTCCAGTCTTTATTCAGAAGGAAACTTAATATAAGTGAAGATAAGCAAGATACAGCAACTGCAGAGATAGTGTGAGAATTGTATATATAATAGAGTACCTCTGCCATGCACACATCTCAGTTTAAATTAGTATCATGCTTATAGTATGCCTGAAAGGCTGTAAAGTGGTCATGATTGCTCACTCTGTCTTCCATAAGGGAATTTTAACTACATACAAAATGAGTATTAAAGCATTTAATAATAAAACAGATTTGCTTAGGCACAGTGTTAAAAGTAGGAAGTTGCCTGATATTGGTGTTGTCAAGTGTAGACTTGCAATCTCAGCTCAAGTGTGGTGAGCTGCCAGCATTGGTGTGCCACCTATTCTATTATTTTGTCAAGGTGAGAGTTTGTTTCTTGGGAAGGAGTTTGTTTCTTGGCAGTTGTCCCAGTTAAATAAGACCAGGCCTGTGCTACACACTTTGTAGCAGAGCTGTGTTGGTTGCAGGGGTGAAGATGGTATGATCCCTAACTGGTTTTCGGGGAAGCTGACTGCGTAGGCGTTGTCGTGTTGAGAAAACATTTTTGTTGTGTAGTTCCTGAAATTTGTGTTGGAAACTGTGGTTGGAATAAATAACACTGAACAAGAAGTAGATTCACCACGTAAGCTGCATCTCCTGTAAGTGTCCAAGTAGGAAAGTCATATACTTAAACATAACCTAAGGAGGTTTGGTTTGAATTTTGCAGAACTATTTTGGTAGAATACCTCTGGTTTTGGTTCCTGCCTGAATATAAATTTCATGAGCATGTCACAATATCCTCCTTCCAAATTTTAAATCTCAAGTTAAACTATGTACAAAATAAGCTTCAAATGACTGAATTGTATGTTTGTTAATCCGTTCAGTGATATCTAATTACCAGTAAGGTTACACCTAACGAAGTTTGGGTAATAGAGTATTCTAATGTGTTCAGAGCTTCTGATGGGTGGTCACTGGCACTATAACTGCACTCTGGCTCTTTTACCAGACAGAATTCCAGAACAATTCCATTAAATTGAATTGGAAATTGTAAGCATATGAAAGTATGGACTGTATTGCAATCAATTTCTTTGCTTGTCAGCTGTGATCGTTCATTGCTACTTTAGATCAGCTAGAATTAAATACATATTGAAGAAAGATAGCTTTAAAAAAAAAACAAAACCCAACAAAAATCCAAAACCAAAACAACCAACATCACAACTGAGTATTTTATTTCTTTTAAATCTTAACAGGAAGAACCAGAGCTGGTTAGTGCAATTTATGGACGAGGGATAGCGTATGGAAAAAAAGGACTACATGTGAGTAGATTAAACTTTAATATCTGACTGAATTATTTGAATCTAAACTACTAAGCATGTTGCAGGAGTAGATAGACTGATTAGTACTTGATAAGTACACCCCAAAGTTCTTCATGCTGTTCTACTTCAGTGATGAGTCCATCCCTTGATAGGTGCACTGTATAATATAGAGGGGTGTTGTAGATCTTGCTATTCAAGCTATGGTTTGCTTTTTGAAACTGTGGAAGTAAAGCAGCAGGTCACAAGTGTACCAAAGAGAATATGGGCACAATTGTGAGTGGTAGTACAGCTGTGAGCCACAGCTTCTTGAAAGATTTGTCCAGTAAGGTAACAGGCAGTGTCTTGCCTCGGAAAAGCAGAGGTTTATGAAGTCCAACTGAATTAATCTCCACATCTAGTCTGCATTTTGAAATGTGAAAGTCTTTTGTTGCAACTTGGAAACATTCCAACTCTTCCAATCTCGTAGGCTTCATATGGCTTTTTGATTGCTTATGCCTCTTGATAAGTATACGACCTTGAATTTGTTAGAAGAAAATTCAAAGTTAAATTACTTAATTACGATACTTAGAGTTGCTGCTCAAACATTTTCCTGAGCAAAAATAAATTTAAAACTTGCTACATAATCACTTTGGGTTTTTTTTCTAATTAAGTAACTGCTTCCATCTTCCAGTTTATTGAGGACTATATAAAAATTTAGGTAGGCAAGATGCTGATGGCATCAACTGCCAATACTACTTGGATTAAGTTGCAGACAGTGCTGATGTAAACATTGGTGGGTTTGAGTTCATATGAGAACTTGAGCGCCCTTTGCTGACAGGAAAGGTACTTATGAAGTCATAAACCTAATGTTTATTCACAGTTATATTAACAAATTTTTAGAGGTACAACACAAAGATGATGAGTACAAGCAAAATTTATTTTTCTTGTTTATAACAGGTGTTATTTTTCAGCTATTTGTAGAATACTAAATCTTGATGTTAGTGTAAACTGGTACACTTTAAGAAACTTAGGTAGTCTAGTTGTCCTTTATCTTGAGACTGTATTAGTCTAAGTATGCACAATTGTTCACCTTGATAATTTTTCTTTTTCAGGATATGAAAAATGCTGAGCTTGCTCTGTTTGAGCTCAGTAGGGTGATTAGTCTAGAACCAGATCATCCTGAAGTGTTTGAACAGCGAGCAGAAGTGAGCATTGTCTGTCTCTTTTCAGACTTTTGGAGAATTTGCAATTATGCAGTGTTTTCAAGTATTTCTTCACTGATTTAGTAATGATTAAAGCTCTTCTCTGCATTCTGAACATTCTTTGTTTTTTTTTAAAAACACATATTTGCTCTCACTGTGATTTGTGGAATGTTTTTAAAATAGAATGTAGACCATATGGAGTTACTCTAGCCTACAGAATGGCATATATTACATTTAAGTTTATACTATATATAGCAAGGTCATACATGTTGAAGATTTTTTTTTTGTATGAAAGTAATTCAAATGTCACTTGAACCTTACTGTTTGCACCTACCATCACCTTAGTAAATGTATTGTTAGTAGTAATTGTTAAAATGCCAAACTTACAAAATAGGAGTTTTTAATGAAATATTTTGGGTTTATATTTGTTTGTATAAGTTAAATATTCAAATTCACATCCTTTTTTTGAAAATCAAGTTTTGTTTTGCCAAATAAATTACAGAAAATGGGTTTCAAGAAGCAGCTTTGTAGACAAATCAAAACCATAAATATTAATGTCAGCATACTGTATAATGATAGCTGCCATAATATTCACAGTTCTGATGTTTTTTGTGATCTCAGAGTACATTTGTTAATCTTGATCTAAAAATGCGAAAGGCATTCAAGTATTTGGAAAATAGACTATTTTCCATTTGGGGAATGCTGTTTTCAAAATAAGCTTTGTGAGAGTATTTTGATTACATTTTCATTTGAGTATGTTGAAATAACTTGAAATGGAGTATTTTGCTTTGACTGACTTGTTTTTAATTTGAAATACTAGGTTTCTGCAATTGTTATTGGTGATGTTTGTTTACACTGATATTTTTCGGAAAAATGCTTTCAGATTTTCTCTCTGAGAGGAGTTTAAAAGTGATAAGTACTGAAATTTAGACTGGAACTTTCCAGCCTATTCTAGCAAATACAGTTACTCTGTTACAGCTGAATATGGAAAAGAATAATCTTTGTATTTCTAAAGCAAATCTATTCACTCTGTTTGCTCTAAATTGTGTTTTGGTTTTATACTCTTAGATATTGTCCCCACTGGGACGAATCAGTGAAGCATTATCTGATCTTACCAAAGCTATTCAGCTACAACCATCAGCACGTCTCTACAGGCACAGGGGTACCCTTTACTTCATATCTGAGGTTAGTGGGTATTGAGGATTCTGTTTGGGTTTGGTTATGGGGATGTTGTTGATTATTTTGTTGTTGTTTGTGTCAGTTGTTACTTTTGTTACATTTTTTCCTATTTAGTTAAAAAAACTCAAACTAACAGCAAAAGCCCTGATTCTCCTGTAGTGGAATTTCTGACAGTTCAGAGGTATTTTTTGAGTATTTGATCTGCATGTGTGTTTAGTGCAGAGAATCAGAGGCCAAATGCACATTTGCATGCACATTTCAGGTTTTTTGGTGTGTTTGAGGAGTAGGATATTTATAAAGATTTTGACTTGATTTGTAACCTACAGCTGCATTTAATTAGGATTGATAAAGACCAGTCCAAAAAGGAAAAAACTTGAGGCTAAGGGAATAGGTGCTCTATATACTTAAACCCCCCACTCCTCACAGAAAACAAACAAAAAACCCCCTACAAAAATGCTAGTGTCCTATTTTGCTGTATGATCTCTGTGTTGTTTTTAATGCTTTAATGTAAAACAACTAACTATCTTCAAAGATTGTGTGAATACGAAATACCTGATTTCCCTCTTGATTCTTCTGATTTCACTGTGTTTCCAGCTATTTTTCCACTTACTTTACTGTGTTTTATGTAGCACTTGCTGTAAAAGTTGGAAGTGCATTGTGTATTCCTTACTCTTTGATGTTCTGATTAGAAGTTGATAATCATTGCAGCTCAATACTGAGGCTGACTTTACATATTAAACAAAGTTCGGTAGTTTGCTTTTATAAAAATAACAGCAGGTATTCTTCTTAATTTCCTCTGTCATCTAAAATCTATCACAGGATTATGCAACAGCCCATGAAGATTTTCAGCACTCATTGGAACTGAACAAAAACCAGCCTATAGCTATGCTTTATAAAGGCTTAACCTTTTTTCACAGAGGACTCTTGAAGGTAAAGCTGTGTTAAATAATAGCTCATGTAGAACAATACCCTCTGTTTGAAGTTACTTCCATAAAATAGTAGAAATATTATAGGTGTTGATCTATTTATTTTCTCTCACATAAGGAAGACTTTTTAAGGCAAAAGAGTGCAACCAAAATGAAAATGTGCCATTATTGATTGTAATACTTCATGATATGACATGAAAATACTGCTGGTCTTGGTAAATCAGTGATAACTGACATGTTCATGACATTTGGCACCTCTGCTAATATTTGTATGGTTATGTTCAAAATTTCAAAATTAAATGGAGATTTCTCTAGGTTTTGGGAAGGGGAAAGGGATGAAAAGAAAAATAATTTTAAATTCTTCCTTGAATAAGCTAGAAGGTAATCATGGAAAATGCTGAGAGAGAGCCCTGCATTTATGCATGTTTATTTCTGTTATGTTATTTCTGGAATGCTGGTATCTGAATTGAGGAAACACAGGTCCTCCCTCTGTTTTGAAAATCAGCAGGGGAGTAAGTTCTTCCCATACTTTTTGTACTTTTTCACCATTTATGACTCAAAAATTCTCTGTGTTTCAGGTGTAGTAATATTGCACCTGTTTCTTGCTTGTAAAGTATTTAGAGATACTGCTGCCATTTTTCAGAGGGAAGAGCAATTAGTCAAGTTGTCTCCTCAGTTTGAAAAGCAAATATACAACTGTGTGATTTCTAAATTCCAACAGTGAATTCCAACAGTGAAAGCTTTTTTTTTAAACCTCTGCTAATAGCTTGAGATTTTAATCATTGTGTGAAGAAATCCTGACAGAACCTGGAGGACAACCCAGGGCTGCTGAGTTTCAGCCCACTGTCTTTTGTAGGCAATCACTGTTCTTTTTTTCTTTCTTTCTTTTTTTTTTAGAAGTCTATTTCTTCAATTTTAGTACCCAAGCTGCTATTTTTTCCATGCTCTCAGTGTATGGTGTGAGAACTTCAGGCAGTCATTGAACTTACTGTCTGTATCTTATTGCAGTCAGAGAAGTTACTTGCCAATAACAGTCTGAATTTTTGATTTTTGATATAGGCAACAGAGACCTCAGAAAGTGATGGTGAAAATACAGTTGACAAAAATAAATGCCGTCTCAATTTGCAAAATAGAAGCAAAGTTTTCTTCTTTCATATACGCAGACCAACATATTTCTGCACCACCACCTCCTTTCCCCCAATTTCTTTTTCCTAAGGAGGTATCTTCCCCTTCTAATACTCAAGTTCATTGAGATTATGGCTGAGTGGCTTTTCATCTCCTGGTATACCTTAGCTTCCAGTCAGGTTCAGACTTCCTCTTAAAGGAAAGGTATACATGTCTTCTCTTAGGTTTTACAAGGCTTGCTGAAAACTGAGATTTGGGGTGAGGGTAGCAGAGTGAAAAGAGATTGTTTTGGATCACTGCTTTTGGGAATAATCCTCTTGGGTTTAAAACTTACCTAGAGGACATGAGCCTATTAATAATGGTAGGTGACTGTCTTACATTTTTTGTTCAATAGATATTTTTGTGCATGTTGCAGTGCTCAGAATGTATTTGATAGTTTTTCTAAATAAGAGTTTTTTAAACCTACTGAAGATACCAGTGATTCGTTCCTTATGGCATTTAAATTATTGCACTCTAAACTTCAAGGTACTTTTCAGGTATTCCTTAGTAATATAAAGTGGTTGATTATTCCATCCTTAATTCAAAGTCTCAGTATTGTGTATGCCAATTAGTATAGTCAGTACAGTATGAAAAGCTGAATTCTTAATGAAATTCTTTGAAGAGGAGGACTTCTTTAACCATATGCATATATTTTTAGCTGTTATTTTTATTACATGTATTCCTCACAGCAACAGTACATGCTATTATGTGAGGGTGATCACTTATCTGTAATCCCTTGAGAGTGTTTGCTAACTGTGCAAATAAAAAAGAACACAATAAAACAATTAAAGGCAGAGTACAGATTTGAAGGAGCCTTTTGGACTCCAGAAATTAAGAGGTGTATTATGAAAGAAGGAAGACTGTAAGGACAGACTGCTTTGCTGTAGGGACAAGACAGAGCTTTGAAAGCAAACTCTGAAAGGATTTAATCTCTAAATTCTATTAAAATGCTAAAAGAATTGTGCATTCCCATAGGATATTCAGCAAAGGAATTCCAGCTAAATCTGTCATTACTGTAAAGAATGTTTAAGTATTTAATTTTTTATAGGATGATTATTACTCTATAGATTTCGCAATAAATTTATGCCTTGTTTGTACCTTCCAAAAGTTTTGATGAATACCTGTAAATCCATGCCTAGTAGCTACTGAGGATGGTGAAAGTTAATCAGTGTAGTAAGTGACAAATTTTTCTGTTGGTCCCTTTCTATAGGAAGCTATTGAATCATTCAAAGAAGCTTTGAAGCAGAAAGCAGACTTCATAGATGCATATAAAAGTCTGGGGCAAGCCTACAGGTAATTGCATTTGGAAGTAGCTTTAAAGTCAGATTTCTGATTGTGTTCTTTAAAAGTTACAGCATTTTGCCAACTTAAATCCTCTTTCAAATGTAGTGACTTCAGTGTTCATGCATTTATTTTGAACCAAAGAGCTGTGGTTAATCACTATTCTGCCTAAAAGTTCCTTTTGGCAAATGTATTTAAAACTATTAAATCTTGGATTTTTTTCCTAGTGTTGCTCTTGTTTGGACTAATTTTGTCTAATATAATTTGATGTGGAAAGAATTTCTTAAACTTAAAAAAGTCAGTGTACTGGATTAAAAAAAAATGTTCATTTAAGTTGTATACTATTTCTATTTTAATTTTGTCTTGACAGTTTCTTCCAGACTATTTTTACTGTCTGTTTACATGTACAGCTGTGCTGCACATGGAGCAATTTCAGCCAGTACATTTTTAGTTAGTTTCAGTTTTCAGGCACCATATGCTTTCTTCTTATTCAGCATTTAAGTAGTTAGTAAGTTTTTAAAAACACGCTTATACTTAGAAGTTTAAAAGACCCATCAAAGATAGTGCAAGAATGCGTTCTGTGGAAGTTTTGTTTATTTTAGTTTCTGAAGAAATAGCATAGGTATGCGTTTTTACATTCTGTCTACTGAGGATTGGGAAGATTTGTGATCATGTGGGGTTTTATTTCTGAGTACATATTTCTGGGATTAAAAAACTCTGTGCAGCTGTTTTGCTATTACCACAGAATAATAGTTGCACAATTACTGCTCTTGTTACAGAAATTTTCCATTAATAGTTTCTCTTTAATGTTATCCCCCTTGGACACATTAAAGCAACATTTAACCAGTAATTTTGTTTTAACTGTTGCCTTCTTTATTTTTCACTTTCCCCTTTATGGAATCACCTAGAGAGCTTGGCAACTTTGATGCTGCTACTGAGAACTTTCAGAAGGCTTTGCTGCTAAATCAAAATCATGTTCAGACGTTGCAGCTCAAAGGAATGATGCTTTATCATCATGGTAGCTTAGATGAAGCACTAAAGAATTTTAAGGTAAGAAGCCCTAAGTAAATACAAAATTAAAATGTTTTAACATGGACTTGTATTCCATGAGTGCAATAAAATGGACAAATTTCAATGCTTTTCTTTCTGAACGTGTTTTTGTATTTGCACTAAAATTATTTTTTGTAAAGTATGTCTTAAAGGATACATAAAACTTTAAAGTTTTTAATTAAAAGTGGAATTTTGCTAAAACTAAGATAGTTTCTCTGTTTTATGTATTTTCAAAACCAAACTGGTTGAAATGTTTTCTTTCTGTTGTTTTTTTTTTTAACTGGTAATTGTATTCTTGCTAATATTTCAAGTTTTGAGTTGAAACCTGAAGTTTTTTCATATCTGATGAAAGATTAAGTGTACTAGTGTTTGTATTTTAAACGTAAAATAAGTTCCAATGTTTATCAAATTTTTCTGGAGTATTTTCTTTTGAAAAATTCAGATTATGTTGCAATTTATTTAGCTTGTAAAAATGTGCATGTTATCATAGGTAAACAAAATCTTGCCTATCTGTTGGCATTAAATAACTGCCTCAGTTTGTAGACAAAAGAAAAAAGGCACATCATATGTCCACCTCCTCAAAACAAGGGATGAAGTAAGATGTGGAAACTATTCCATCCCTTTCTATATGAGTCTGTGCTAATCCCAAGGAGAATACTTTATGTGCATTATTACATATTCACCTTCTATAATACAATTTGTAGATACTGGTGTAATTGAAAAGACGTTTCAACTTCCAAGATGGAGGTGCTCTTCTAAAGACATGTAATTGCTAGAAGAATCAGAGTATTCATTTCTGAATGATAAATATGAATTTGCTATGTGTTTAACATAGGGTAAATAGTTGACTACTGTAGAAGTGTACAAATCTATGAAGTAGTAGTGAGTTGAATGGCACATTATATACGTACATCTATCTAACTAGCAAAAAATGACTTGTAAGTATTATTGTCAGGAGCATATTTTTCCTAATTTCATCCAGCTAACATTGACATTTCTGTAGTGCTAATATTGTTAGAGCAAACATGGTCTGTCTTCATAATAATTTAAAGTGTGCAAAGCACATTTGTGCTGGCAGGGTTTTTTCCTTCAATAAAGCTGAAAATATTTTTTCTTACCTTTGTTAGCAGTTTAAGTGCTCAGCATCATTTGAAAGAAAATGGTGATGGAAGTGGATCTTAATAATCAGTAAATCTTTTCATGAGGTCTTTTGACCAGACAGGTTAAATGATTTGAAGATACTGTTTCTCTCTCTTGATTTATGGGCTCTTTGTTCCTCTAATCTCCTAGAGATGTCTACAGCTAGAACCATACAATGAAGTGTGCCAGTACATGAAAGGTCTCAGCCATGTTGCAATGGGACAGTTTTATGAAGGCATAAAAGCTCAGACCAAAGTTATGTTAAATGATCCACTACCAGGACAGAAGGCTAGCCCAGAATATCTGAAAGTGAAATACCTCCGAGGTAAGCTGGAATTGTTTGAAGGTTTTAAAATTTTATTAAATGCTTCAAGAACCCTGAAAGTGCAAGTTTGCTTGTACCTATGGCTAATCTAAAGAAAACAGTGTACATTCTCTTGAGCACTGTTGAGTATATATGTTAAAAAAAAAGAAATACAGTTTCTTATTGTTCTTACAATTAAAAACTAGGACATAAAATGAAATACATTTCTGTATAATGGTAAAGAATGTTGTAATATTTAGTTGAAAAATACTTATTTATGTCTTGAATATTGGCTAATAGCAAAACTATATTATCTAAAAACAACGGCTTGGTGAAGTCATGTTGTTTAACTGACAAACATATAATGGGGTTATTGGTTTTGCGTAATGACATAAGTAGACTGATTATGCAAACAGTATTGAATTTTATTTCTTTCCTCCAGAGTATTCTAGATATTTGCATGCACATTTGGATACTCCTCTTACAGAGTACAATACTGATGCAGATCTTCCTGGAAACTTCAAAGACCACTGGGCCAAAAATCTTCCTTTTCTTATAGAAAATTATGAAGAACAGCCAGGGTTACAGCCACATATAAAGTGAGAAGTTTTTCTTGTAAAACCTACTGTGGATATGGGTCTTTTTTTTCAGTTTGACTTTTTAAAGTTCCATTTTGAGGCAGTAACAGCATAAATATTTAGTATTATATGAAAGTAGAATTCCACTGAGTGTATAAATCCTTTTTAGATTATAAGAGTTGGTTTATATCGTAGAAGAGGAAGAATTAAACTTAGGATGATTTTCTTCACCTCTGTCTTCACATGATAATATTCACAAATTTTTCTTTCGTATTCTATCGCCTAACTCCTCTATTTGTTTTTCCCTTGGTATTAATATTAAGGAACAAGTTTGTGGTGTTCAGTGTAGTGTTACACAGTACCTTTATTACAGTTTCTTCTTGTGTGTTATGTTTTTATTTTGTTATAGGTGTATTTTCTATATCTTTAGTGGCAGCTGGGTTTCACTGGAAAAATGTTCTCCAGAGTAACTTAGATAACCAGTATTTTAGAAGGAGGGTAACTTCAGTCAACAAAGTGGGGGGTTTGCTAGAACAGACTTTAAAATTATGTACCTAAAGGCAAGATAGTAATTTCTCCTGCCGTAGAGGAGTTTTGAGATACAGTATCATGTATTCACTTTGTCTGTGTAAAAAAATTGTTCCATTAAAAATCTATGGCTTTTGTGTATATGGAATAGAATCCCCCTGTTTAGCACAAGAAGCTTTTACAGAATTATGGGCTAAGTTAGCAGAATAAGATTTCCAGTGTCTGTACATATCCTGAGAGAAGGAATGAGTGTTCGTTTTACTGCCTTTAAGTGTTTCTCATAGAAATGGTACTAATTTGTAAAACACAGATTAGTTTGTCTGATACTTTCAGGACTTTTGTTGCCGAATTATGTCTGATGTGTGTTTTTCTCCTCTGTAAGAGATGTGTTATTTCAGAATTTTGAAAGCTATAAGCCCGATGTGCAAGAACTCATATGCGTAGCTGATCATCTGGGTTCGATGATGCAGTATGAGACACCAGGATTTCTTCCAAATAAAAGAATACATAGAGGTATACTGAAAATTCTCTGTATATTTGATTGCAGGGGAAAAAAATCGATGTGGTGATAATCAAATGCTATCCTTTTGCTATCTGCAAATTAGTTTTATGTTCTGTTTCTTTCAAATCAGATAAAAAGTTTAAAGTAATTATGTCAGCAGTTTCTTGTCCTAGCTGGGGACTGGAAATCATGATCTCCCAGACTTCATTGATACTGTAGATTCTTTATGTGTAAATTTGTTGCTTTCCTGTTTCAGTTTTCCTACCTGTAGAAAAATGAGTGTTTGTCTCTAACTGGTTTTCTGTTTCTGTTGTTGGTCCCTCCCTTCTGCTCCCTCACCTTAGCAATGGGATTGGCCACTCTAGAAGTAATGCAAGCTGTGCAGCGGACCTGGGCAAACTCCAAAGTTCGGATGAATGGGAAAACCAGACTGATGCAGTGGAGAGATATGTTTGATATTGCTGTAAAGTGGCGAAGG
The DNA here is from genome assembly GCA_013396655.1 of Campylorhamphus procurvoides. NCBI lineage: Eukaryota > Metazoa > Chordata > Aves > Passeriformes > Dendrocolaptidae > Campylorhamphus > Campylorhamphus procurvoides. The sequence goes on along the minus strand of WBMV01007695.1, from coordinate 2,328,590 downwards.
TAATGGTAAAAGAGGAGAGAGAACAAGCCTTATACTGTTGTAATAATGATGCATGCTTCAACTAACCAAAGGGCTGAAGTCATGGAGGAGGAAATGAACAGTTGCTGCCATTCTGTAACTAGACATTGTTTTGATAAAAGGAAAGGATGGTTTAGGTACAAGGAGTACACTTCTGAAAACACTCCACTTTTTTTATAAAGGAGGGAAAGAGATGGGAATAGTATTTTCTCATTGAAGCAAAGCTGAGAAAGACCATAGGATTTTGCAGCTAAGGCAAACAAAAACTAACAGTTTCAAACTACAGAAACATAAAATGTTTGAATTGTATAGTTTTCATAAGAAAAAGCTCCTGTGCTTCAAAGCAATGTTATTTTTTGTGAATGTGTGAATTCTAGTTTTTGCCTAAAATAGTTCTGTCTGTGAACAAAACTCTATTAAAAGTACTACGTGGAATGAAATATGTGCCAATGTTAACGTCCTTTGTCTTTGCAGGATAGCTGACCCTGACCAGCCTGTGCTTTGGTTGGACCAAATGCCTGCCCGAAGCCTTAGCAGAGGTTTCAATAATCACATTAACTTAATCAGGTATGAGTTTTACCAAACAGCATTCCCACACACACTAAGGAATTGTACCAAAACTTAGATCTGATCATGAACCAGCATCTTATAGTATTGAATGTATATATGCTTGTTGTTTTGCTTTAATATTTATTTTATCTTTTGTAGTGGAACATTTGGGGTTTTTGCACTCAAATTTTCCCTCATGTCATTTCCTCTTTTTCCTGAATTTCACATCTACAACTGAGTTATAGCAATATCTAACAAGGATCCAGAATATGTATATCTTTATATTCTGTTTTTAATTCCCAAATTACCCTAAATGTAAAAATTTGATTAAGTTTGTAATCGTTGTAATTTTTGCAAATGCTGCTTCTCCAAAGTAGTGGCATCAGTAATGAAACAATGCTGTTCTATTAGCTTTAATACCAATTTACAATGGAAAGGAAAAACATAGTTCTTGTAGTTGTTTTCAAAGAAGGTCAAAGTAAAGCAAAAACAACTAAGTAACCTGGGAAAGGTAACCGATGCACTTTCAAATAAAAGAAAAATTTTAAAGATTCAACCACTGTTGTACGTTCCATCTTCTCCCATGCTGCAAGACTCTCTATTGTAGTCATGACAGTGCTACCTCCCCTGAAGTGGTACAAGTGTGAGAGACTCAATGTGGCAACATCACTGTCAATCACAGGAGCAGAGTGTGTTTGTGTAAGTAAATATGTAGCCAGGTTTCATCTTATTCCACCCCCTCATGGGAAATACTGCATCTTTGATCTGTCATTCTGCTTTTATATCTATCTCTTTCTTCCCTGAGGAGCTGTATTGAAAAAGGAGGATAAGGGAAACAAAGCCTTCTCAAGAATTATTTTGGACAGAGAAAAACAGTCATATTTTAATGTTCACATGCAGAGGCAAATGAGAATTTGTCCTTGCTCTTCCTTTCACTCTGTGAAACAGACCCTAGTAGCTTCTGCTTTCCTTCATGGAGTGGTTAATGTAGCATTCAACTCCAATGCAGATCAGTAGTTGCCTTGCAGCATGTGCTGCTTCTTGAACAGTTTTACACTCAGGCTTCTCTCTTTCCTCAAGCCAAGTCTTATGGGTTTCAACCTGTGTCCATCTTTGTTGTTGCTGCATTTCTCTCTTGTCACATGTACAATGCAGCAGAAACCACAACCATCTGACTTCCAGACAGGGATGCATTCCATACCTCACCTGTTCCTTCATGGTTTTTCTTTAAATGAGGGAGTAAAAGCTTAATTTCTAGGTGGTCTGTGCTGGCAGAAAGGCATTCCTGTATAAACAATTAACATCCTGAAAATAATATTGAACATTGAATCTAGGGAAATTTGTCCTTGTCCAAGATCTCTGTGTCACAAACTCTGTTTTGCAGTAGCCACAGTACTTTACTTGTTTTCCTTTCATCAGAGAATGCTGGCAAAACTCATGATGTGCTGTTCCAGCTGTTTTGGTCATTTTATAGAAATCTGAAATAAGCTTTGTGATCATTCAGAACTGTAGGCCCACAGTGAATCTAATTCTAACCTTTTGGGTTTGGCTGAACCTTGTCTTTTGGGGATTTCATCAGCATTTGTGTTGTGCTTTTTTAATGACATGGGAGTGGTTCTTTGAAAATTATTGATTTCTCTCCTTTTTGTGGAAGAAACAATAAATTTGAAGCAACCAAAATTACGGCTGCCTTAGATGTTGATCATACTTCAGTACTGGATAGCGATTGTATTCTTTTTGATTCTGGAAACCTGTGCTTTTTTGATCATTCTCTATCACAAGCTGCTTTCCTTGGTCAGCTTTCTGTTGTGAATTGTTTCTACTTTTGGATTCCATCCTGATGATTTCACATGATGTGAGAGTTAAAAGGAATGAATGAATTATGTGGTAGTGGGCGTTTTTTTAAGTCTTTTTTACTTTTGAAGCTTGTTCTAGTTCATTGTGATTTCTAAATGACAGTTTGCTCTTAATGAATTATGCAGATTTGTATAATTTCCTATATTACTCAGCTTGTAAAATGGCTTCTGATTAAAGATACTAATAGCCTACAGAGCTAACACCTTTTCATTGATAATTGAGATAACTTTACAGTCTTTTGACTTTCCTTCAGGAAGATATACTTTGCTTTGCATTTGGGTTATGATTTGAAAGATATTCTGATACCTATATGACTAAGGCTGGGTTCCTTCTATAGAATGGCTACATGAAAAACCAGGTGTAGCAACAGATACAGGCTGAGGAATATCAGTCTTCATGGTTATTATGTATACAAAGATAAAAGCTGTTCAGGCAAATTAGAACTGTAACAATATCAATTGGGTGTTCTTCTCGTATTTGTAACACATCTAGTCATGCTGAGGTCAAGTAGTATTTAGATTTTATTTGGTCTGAATTGTACACCAGGAGTTTCTGTGGACAGAAATACTTGGATTAGATTATCTGTTAGCATAACCTTTTTCTTTACTCAGAATTCTTTACATCGAAAGTCTGTTACTGTTCAGTGATTCCTGTCAAATGAGTCTTCTCATGGAGGCACTAGCATTCAGTGTCTGCTGAATTAATTTTTTCCCCCCCCAGAACAGCAAAATGTTTGGAGTGTGCCAGAAAACAAAAACTTTTTCTTGTTTGAGTCAATTTGGAGACCTTTTTTAAAGATGTATAAGAAAGATCTTGCACTTCAGTGTTTAATAGGCTTTCAGATCTTAATGTTCTCAAGACGCAAGTATATCGGCTGTCACTTTCTTTGTTGGCCTACAGACAAGGGCAGCTTCGGCTTATCTCCTTTCTGGCTTGCATGATCAAAGCTAGCAAGCATTTAAAGTTGAGAAAATGTTTTTGAAAGCTCAAGTTGTTTTTATAGGCAAAGCAAGGTTTTGGGATCAGCTAAACATTAATGATATACTCAGTGTTCTTATAAATAAAAAAGATACTCTGGAATACTGTGACTTGTGAATTCTTGGTAGCAGCATTTACTAAACAAGGAGGAAGAGTAGGAATAAGCACAAATCATTTTCAACCACCCACCAAAAGTCTTTCTTGGTACTACAGCTTCTAGATGGCCTTATAGAATGTTAGGCTCTGGTTTGGATGTATTTTCCAAGATGACACTAAATTAAAATCCAGTGCCTTATACTGACACGCTACTGCCTGTTGTACAGATACTTTAATTTTATTTTTTTTAATACAGATGGAAAATGATGGGACGTACAACAAGGGCAAATTATGTATATAGATTTGTCTTCATCCTTCTGCTTTCCCTACCTCCCTTTCCTTTGTGCAGATATGTGTATGTGTTCTAGTTCTGTTCAGTTTTTAACAACTGATTCTGCTGGTTTTCTGAGACTAGGTCTACTAAGATGTGAGACTGTTGAGTGAGACATTAGACAGGGACTGAAGCTGCCGAAAATCACTTAGAGAGGAAAAAGAAGGCTAGGTGTACACACCTTCCTGTGATTGACAGTGGTTTTGCTTCCTCAGAGAGCCGTAACATTTGCTTTATAAAATCTTGTTTTGTAGACTGGGAGAAGAGGAAGGACTCCTACAAATGCAATAATGGTATGTAATTTTCCCTCTCAGAGTGGTTATAATCCTAACAGGTTTTTACCACGTTTTAATATAAATTCTTTTTCTTAGTAGTCCAAGGGAAAAAGCAACACCTTTTTAATGCTTTTGTTTTACAGTTACTACTTGTAAGTGTTAGGAGTCAAAGCAAAATTACTTCAATATAGAGGGACATAGGTGAATAAGGAAAAATGTATTCGGACTGTCAGAGCAGATCAACATATATATTGTCAGATATGTAAACTGGAGAGTGCTGGTGCTCTAAATAAATGTGCAGATTGAGGATACTTTTCTAGTTCTGCAATATCTGTGAATTTAGGGAAGATTATATTCTTCTGCAAATTGATAATTATCAATTAAATAAGATTTATTGGAAGTGGTCGCATCAAAACCAGGGAAATATGCTTAAAATGTTGTATATAAAAGAACAATTCTAATGATACATGAGTTTGTGTAAGTTCACTACGTAGTCTATATTTAAAATGAGAGATTGGGAATTCACTACACAGATAAAACTCTAGTTAGTGCTTTAATTTACAGAGCATCTGTGCATAAAATTGTGTCAAGTATTAATGAGTAACATTTGTATCTTAGCCCTGAAATGTTGAGTTGAAAAACAAGACTTCAAAAAAACTTTTCTGTTCTTTGTAGGGGGCAGGTCATTAACATGCGGTACCTGGAATACTTTGAGAAAATTCTTCATTTTATCAAAGACCGGATCCTTGTTTATCACGGGTAAATTACTGATGGGGTTTTTTTCCCCTGCTTCACTCTCTTAGTAATATTGATCTGAAATTTACATAATAGGCATTTCAGAAAGTCAGAGGGATTTTTTTTCTTAATTTTAGGAAGTTCTTGTTTTCTTAATTGTCTATGATTTATTTCCTGTTGAAAAGGTGAAATATTATTCCTTGCCACATAAAGAAATTTAAATTAAGCGGGAAAATATTGTTAATTGCGATGTACCTAGAAACTAATGACTGTTTTGAAGTTGTAGCCACAGTTTTGTCATAACCAGTTTTCTCAGTTCTTTCTAAGGTTATGATTTATTAAAGATGTTTAGTTTCCTTCTGGTAGAATCAAGTACAGTTTCTGTGACTATTGAGATTTATTTTATTAAATAGTAGGAATGACAAAAAAAGAGAGAAGAGGATGTGGAAGGTAATTTTTATTGAAATTGGTCTTTGAAATGAGCAGAGAGTCTTTACTATGTGTTACATAGATGGGTTGGTAGATGTTGTCCTGGAACTGAAGACAGTTAGAGAATTTTGAACTAAAGAATATGACAAAAGGTAATGTGAAAATTGATGTTGGCATCTATTTCAAACTTCTATCAGTTTTGTGTGAGTAAAGTGAGTGTCCCATCTGTGTCTCCATATTCTGATAACATTAAAAACTAAGAAACTCTTTTACCTTTAAACCTTCTATTTTTTCTCTGGCCTGGTAACCCATATTAAATATGGAGCTCTATTTTTCAATCTCATTATTCTACTTAAATATCAAAAAATGAAAGTGCATAAAATCCCTATAACTGTTGAAAACATCTAAGTTTTAGAAAATTTGTGATAGTTGCTGAAAACACCTAAATTCTCTAGTCCCCAGGAAGTCTGTCCTCTATTGGGAGGAAGTTTAAGTTTGTTCAGAGTTAGCCAGCAGCATTTGACCTTAAACCAGAGCAATTTATGCTGTGATTTTAAAAATAATTCTGTTCTTAAAATCTGGATCTACAGGAATTAATAAATATTAGAACAGTAGTTTAACAAGTTTCTTCATGGTCCAGCTGTGCCTGAATCTGGAGTATTTACTTCCCTTTGAGGCTACACAGATGTACATATTTTGTGAAGATTATTTTTAGCATTAGCTCTATTCTTTTCCATCTTTCCTTATCTGGAAGCTCCTAGATAACACTGTTTAATGCTTGAGTGGCCAACAGCAAGACTAAGATAGAGTAGTAAAGTAGAGTAAGAGAAACCTGAGGACTGAGTTGAGATTTGAAGCTGAAAAAAATAAGCTGAGCTGATACAAGATGAGATTACTTTTTGAAAAACAGGAGAGCATGTGTCTAAGTATAAAGGAATTCATTTTCTGAAAATAAATAATTAACTTTCAGTAACTTACTTCACTATGGCTAGTTAGGTTAAAGTTAGGTGAATATCCAGATATGTTACATGTATTCAACCATTGTATTCCATATTTAATTTTTTTTCCAGTGCTAATAACCCAAAAGGACTGTTAGAAGTTCGAGAAGCTTTGGAAAAGGTGCATAAAGTAGAAGATCTGCTTCCCATAATGAAGGTAAATTAAAGAAAAACTTGAAAATACAATGAAAATAATAAAATATGTTGTGGGAGATATCCAGTTCCTCAGACTAAAACCATTGTGTATAAACTTAAAATGAGTAACTGGAAATACTAGCTCAGGTTATTCCAAATCTGCAATACAAAGGGTTGGACCTTCCCTTTAATATATGTGGATAGGTGATGTATTTGAAATCCTTGGCTCAACTGTGAATTGGTAATGAAATGATGGGAAAACAAAACATGGTATGTAATTCTTCCAGCCTTCTCAACCGAGAGGGTTTGTGATCAGATCCACCACAGTGGGCTCACAGTATGCCTGTACAGTAGGAAGGAAAAAAATGAATGAAGTGTCTGAAAGATTAAGAACATGGAAGCTCTTTTAACTTTAGATGCATTGATGCAGGTCGGTGTGTGGTGGGACTGGCAGGGGAAAACGGGGGAACAGTTGTCCTTAGTGACTGGTAGCTGAAATGAAATCCTGGATAATGTTCTTGGGCTTTGGAACACTTGTCTGAAAAGGAGTGGGGAAACTTTCAGGGTTTTTTTTGTGCTGGTGGTGGTCTTTATAAAAAGGCTTTGGATATATGACCTACAAAATGATTTATACTCTTATCTCAAATTCAGTTTAAAGTATTATTCCCCTTGAGCTGGGTTTAGGTAAAAGGTTTTCCTGCTCTCCCCACACTCCTCCAAATTAATCTAGCATGAGCAGCATGTAAATATTTGGGTTTGGGGAATGTTACAAAGTATGTCTTTCTAAAGGATTGGAGAAGATTTTAGAGCAGAATAAAATTTGGGGAAGAAACAGTCATTCTAAACAGAGGCAAACACATTTCTTACTTATCATGTATGTCCGCGTTGCAATTTTGTATCTAAGCAAAGTTGGCTGGTTGCCACAGAACAGAGCTCTCTGAAGCTACATTGCTGCTACTGCTGATAGACTGGGTTGGGATGTGTCCAGGGGAATACCTCTCACTCACTTGTGCACTACAAATAGCACAGGAGCTGCATGGCTTAAGCAGTAGGTTGTTTCTATGGGTTTTTGTAATATGTATTGTGAATGTGTCTTCAAAGAACACTGTAATTTTGGAGGTCCTTTTTATATTACTGTCTTGTTCTTGGCCTTGAAAGATGAAGCCAAGTAGATTCTAATTGAACCTAAACTTGTGCTGAAGAGGTAATAGCTGCTGGAGTGGATGGAGAACTAATTGTTCCCTCCTGACACACAAATGTGTAAATAAGGCCCTGTAGAGCACCTGATACGGCTACTGTTGAATTGTAGACCAGAAAAAATGCTATTAGTGGAGTTAAAAGTATAGGTTACTCCAAGGGAATGATGAAAATACATTAATCTAGTGGACTGTACATTATTTATTTCAAAGTAAATGTCTCAGCTGGCAGCAAATAGTCTTCCTTGTTTTCATAACCTATACATTTTGATCTGATTTGAGTCTCTTGTATACCATTCCAAACTGTGTCAACCTCTCATTAGAGGCTTTTTGTTCCTTTAAAATAAATGCAAGTTGTCTTTTAAACAAAACATCCTGCATCACAAGTTCTGTTAAAAAAATAATTTTTTGAGTAATTCATTCAACATCAGTGCATAATAATCATTACTAGTGCCTGTATAAAATGAATGTCTGTTAGCAGTGATGTAGTTTGGTTATTTGGGTAGCCTAGAGAATGCTGTATGTCAAAAGCTGGGCTTTTGGCTTTACTTAAATGCAGTTTTGCCTAGTTTATACAACTGACTGGCTACAGTGTTACTCTCAGATAATGTAGCTTTTGTAAAATTTTTAAACCTAGTGATATTTTTCTTATGATGAGCATAAACATTAATTGAAACTGGATTTAAGTTAAGAAACTGCTGCTTTGTGTTGTATTCTGGAATCCACACTTAGATTAATGCAGCTACTTCTTACAGTAAACATTTCCTGCTTTTGTATTTACATTCATTGCACCAAAAGGTTACTATCAACATGCAACTTGGCAAGAAATCTCTACAACTGAAACTTCTTTGTACAGTTGCTTTTTATAAAGTGCTATTTTCTATTCAGTATATGGTTATAAAGTTGAATGCCAGTATGCTTCATTCAGTATTTATGATTTCCACTCAGTAGGAAATAAAAGATAAATTGTATAATGTAGTTGATAGTAACTTTGTCCTGCTCCCTCAGTTTGTCCATTCACTTCTACTCCATATATTTTAGGTGTTTCAAAACAATAGCTTGGCAGTCTGTCTCTGTGACCTCTAATATTACATTTTTTCCTTTTGAAAGCAGTTTAACAGTAAAACCAGAGATGGGTTTACTGTGAACACAAAAGTCCCCAGCCTCAAGGATCAAGGGAAAGAATATGATGGATTCACGATTACAATAACAGGAGATAAGTATGTTCGCTATTTTCAGGGATTTGGGTGCATTAAGTAATGATGAAGTATTAACAATTAATCATCTGAAATGCTATTTCTGCTTGCATAAAGTGGGTTTTGTTTTTCACTAGTGGCATTTTTGTAAATAACTGAAGTGTATTCATTCGAGGATTTGATTCCTGTTGTATTCCCTGACAAAATGGGGATATGGATAACGTTAATGGAGTAGACCTGGTTGGTTTGATTCTTTAACATATAGCACAAAAGTGAAGAGAGACCTTGTTTTTCATCTTAGGCTATAAAATGCCTAAAGGGGAAAAATCTCAAAAGTCTCAGTCTTTGTCCATACCAAAATACATTTCTTCATGTGAGACCTTGTCTTTTGTGTTGACCGAGAAGTCCTGAATGAAATGGAAATTTTTGTAGTCTAAGAATGGAAGAGGTTCTCTTCTGTTTGACTGTTTGACCTTTTTTATGTTTATTTTTGAGATGTTTGCAGACCTTCTATCTGCAAATGAAAATTTAAATAGTACCTGAATGTATGAGAATACAATCAGGAGGCTTTGAGTCATTCTGTGGGTGAGATAGTAAATTTCTCACTTTATGGATTCTGACTCCTTGTCTTCCTGAGGAATGAGCATCACTCTGAAGCTCAGAAACTCTGTCCTACTATTAAATAAAAACTTTGGTTTATGAAATTTTAAATTCTCTGCATTGGAACTTCTCCTAGAATTTGCTTTCAATGAGTGGCATGAAAGCCAAACCTTTGCTAAGATGTTAATGTATCTCTTAGTTTTTCATTTCACATTCTAAATTGTACGCCTGAATACAGTGAAATGGCATTAAATATATGTCCATTAAATATTCCTCACTGTTCTGAGGAAAATATGTGAGTAAAATGGTCTGACTTTGTTCTGCACAAGCTTTTTTTCAGTATCACTCAATCTGTTTTGGTCCATAGTTTGTAACTATGCTTTATACCAAAACAATTCCATTTTTATAGTTTAGAAGTTAATGAAACTACACTTTATATTCTATACAAAAGTCTGAAGCCCACAAAAATATTAAAATTTCTTGTTTCTTATTTTTTACCCACAGTTTAAGTGAAACACTAATGCTTGTCATATTATTGTTCAATGGAAGTACTTCATCTGTGATTAGACAGCAATCTCTATTTATTCTTTCAAACCTACAATGTGATGTAACATTTATAATTCACTGATTTTTGGGGTTCTTTTGTTTAAGTTGAAAACAATGGACATAATCTTCTGCTTAAAGAAAACTGAAAGGAAAGAGGTGATGTGATATGTAACTGTAGTATATTTGTAACTTACCCTGGATATTGGATTATTCATGAAGTTCTGTAGTTCTGTTCAAAAAATTTCTTACCTCTTTTTTTTTTTTCATCTGCTTGATAGAGTGGGGAACATACTATTTTCAGTAGAAACTCAGACGACAGAAGAGAGAACACAGCTGTATCATGCAGAAATAGATGCGCTATATAAGGATCTAACAGCTAAAGGAAAAATTCTGATTCTGTCTGCAGAGCTGGGGGTAAGGCTGTTTTAGTGGAATGCTTAATTCCTTGATAAAATCCTATTAGATTTTTAATACTCTCTGTCTAACAGTCGCTAATAATTGTTGACGGAGTGCTTAAATAATAACATCAACTGCTTACTTTAACCCAATTATGACCAATATCATGAGAAGTTGCCGTAATTCTGTTACTTTAAAATTTGCAGTAATAGAAGGTGTCCAGGCAACGTCTCAATATCACAGTGTGTTCCTTTCCCTTGCCCTCCTTTCCTTATTTTCTTTATTTTTGTCATGGATCTGTGTTCACCTTTTCACCATCCTTGTAAGTACTATTTAGGATTTGGTTCGTGGTGGCTACATATAAGTAACACAAATTCTTGAGAAGCACTAGAATTGTGGTTTATGTTGATTTGATTTGCAGTGAGAATCTGACTACATTTGAGCTTGTGCTTTTACTTTTTCATCCTTTAACACAGTGCAGATGAGCTATGTTTCTTCTAAATTTTAAAGATGCAACAAAATAGTTCGTTTAAACATCCTTTAATCAGAGTTTAATTTCTGAGCTTGACATTTTTTACATTTTAAAATAGTTCTTTTAAAAAAAAAAAAATAGCAGTCCTGTAAGACTTTGCAATAAGTATACCTTTAGAAGATATTACCTATCTATTAAATTATCTTTAATTCACTTTTTTTCCTCTTGCTTAGGAAGTCGATGCTGTTTGCAACTTGATCCTGTCACTGGTTTATTACTTCTATAATTTAATGCCACTTTCAAGAGGATCTAGGTTAGTGTTTGTATTCATTGTGGCTATTGTTGGATGTATGCTGTGAAATGTCCATGTGTTGCACTATCTTAACATTATTTTTTTTTTTTTTATAAAAAAGCTTTGGGTTGAGCTATGTGTCCTGTACAATCTCCCCTTTTGTGCTGCCATGACAATGCAGTACTGTTTTAAATGTTAGTTTGTAATTGCTGATGGTAACTATACATAGCTGCATGTATATTTAAGATGATGAGTAGTCTGTGTTACATATATACATAAAGACTTCAGTTCACAGATTGAAAAATGTCATTTTTAAATTGTAATGCTTGATTTCCTAATCCGTATTGTGTTACACCAGTGTAGTCTCACTTAGGAGGTTTTTCTGAAACATATATTTAAGATGAAATGTACTTTGAGATATCTTAATAAAATACACTAAAATATTATTTTAGTAATTTATTGCAACTGTTAGGGTCACCAAATGAAAGTGTAGAATAAAGTTCCACATGTCACATAACTCTTAAACTGAAATTCTAGTTTAATGCAAACTTGGTTACATCTAGGACTACTATGAATGTCTGTTCCACAAAGCACTTAAGATCTTTAAGATTGTTACTGAATGTAGTTCAGTAAAAAAAAAAAAGAACCACCAAAAAACCCCTGATATTTTGGTTTTATAATCAGATTTACCTTTATCTTATAGGATGTAAAAATTAACACAAATTCTGTCTGAGATTCACAATTTAAAAAAAACGTGAAAAAGAAATTAAGTAACTGAACAGTTTTACAGTGCCTCTGGATTTCTTGCTGTAGAGTTCATAAACTCCCCTGGGCTACAGCTAAGCTTCTTGGGAACAGGAGTTTCCTTTGTTTTCAACTCTCTGGAGCCTGAAATGATTCTGACTAATATAGGAACAGTAGTTACACTCCATAGGTTCATAACTTCATTCTAATGGTGTTGGAAAATAGCAATGATTTGACATCTTAATTGTTTTGTGCTTGATTTTCTTTCTAAAATAACTAGCACAGTGGTTTTTGCTAACCTTCTATGAAATAGTATTATATTCTCTTTGTTTTGTAGTCTGACATAGCATTATGGAAAGACTTCTACTGTACTTCATTTGTTGTTTTTAATTTTATTCTCTTAGTGTGATAGCTTACTCAGTGATCATGGGAGCACTAATGGCAAGTGGAAAAGAAGTATCAGGAAAAATCCCTAAAGGAAAGGTGAGTATCAAAATACCAGAATACAAAAATATCAAAATGCACTGGTTCAGCCTTGATGGGGCAGTAATACATGTAAATGTATGTAATACATGTAAATGCATACTTGTATTCTGTCTATGCTCTCTCATTGTACTCTAGACCATTTAGAGCTTGGTAAGTAGAAATGCATTTCCAACTTTTCTTGATTTCTCTTTCCCCTTTGTATTCTGCTTAAAATAAGTCCTAGTTTTTAATGACCACATTTCAATAGTATACTCAGTAAAGGGTTTTTCTTTCTTCAACTGTTGGGCCTGTAGCTGTGTTACCTTTGCAGCATGAAAGGAGTGAGAACACCTCTGTCTCCTTAAAGTATTGTCAAAAGAATCAGTAAAATTCCAGTGAGAATCCAAGTTGTTGAAGAAAATATCCTACATAAATAACTGAAGAAAGGGTGACTTTCCCTTTTGATCTAGAAGGCCTTGAAAACAGTGAGGTTTGTCACTTCAGTACAATGAACTCCAAGTAGGTTTTAAGAGCAAATTGCAATTGCTTAGTAGCCAGAAAGCTTCCTTTTTAGTACACCATTAAGCTGGTATCTTCCCCAGTCTCTGGGAGTTCAAGCTAAGCTAAAACAGTGATGTGGGTTTTCTTAAGTGTTTACTTAGGACTTAATAGGGTAGTGTATTTTGCTGACTGAATTTATGCAGACAAGTAGTTGCAGGATTATGATTAAGCAGGATTTCTGACTTACAGGAACATTGGGAACATTTCTACATTTGAGGGTTTTTCCTGAAACAGAGTGGCTGAATTGTAATAAACCCTTTTATTTGAAAGTTTTCACCAGCTGGAAGAAATTGTTTTCTCCAGTTGAATGAACTTTTTTGCCAAATTCCTTATAAAGGCTAAGCTGGTTCCTAGTTGATGACAGCCTGCATTTTCAGGCTGTTCTGGAGTCAAAGATGCAGCATAGTCAAGAGTGCTGTTATTGTATGGAAGGTCAGGCAGTAGCCAGTGTAGCTTCCATTATTGGTTATGGTGGGGTGTGCAAGCCCATGGAGATTCTTAGTGCCTGCCATGCTGACTGCCAAACTGATGGCAAGGGACAAAGTAGTCTGAGCACAGACTGGTTAGTAAGTTTACTCCTGTCTTATCAAGAATATAGGTAGCATGCTCTCAGAGCCCTTCATGAGGTTAGAGAATTTTAAAATTCTGTAATTTCTTAATACCTTCTTTATTTACTTGCATTTTCAGCTGGTTGATTTTGAAGCAATGACAGCACCAGGGTCTGAAGCTTTTAGCAAAATAGCAAGGAGCTGGATGAATCTAAAAAGGTAAATATTTTTGTTCAGATTGCAAATAGGGGAAATATGAAAAATTTTCTATGTAAAATTTAAACATTTAAACATAAATAACTTTAGAAAGTTATTTAGAAATTGCAAGTTTAATAAATGATTCAGTGTATTTTTAACACTGTTTAGGAATTGATAAGACAAGATCGGTATTTACACACAGTAGTGTGTTTCTATTTTAACAGAGTAGTAGTAGCCTAGACATTCACTTATGTGTCATCCTCTCAGAAAATCCTGTGTTAATATTTTCTTTATTTTGTCCAATGGTCAAATTTGCCTTTTTATTATTATTTTTTAGCATTCGTAAATCTGGCAATGAGTGAACAAAGCAAGGGAAAATTTTTACTTTTTTTTCATTCTTATGGCTCTCTTCAAACTGTATATCAAAGTAATTTACTTATCCTTTAGTGCTGTTTTGATTTGAAGTGTTTTCAAAGTTGATGGACACTTTGAATAAACAGAATTACGTTACTTAGTGTAGCTGCATAGCTTTTGCTATGCTTAAAATTTTTGATTTGCACATGAATTGATTTTTAGATACTGAACACATTGATAAGGAGTTAATGCTATGAATCTGTTGCATTTGATTTGTCTGTTAATGTTTATTCCCCATACAAAAATCTAAAAATCATAGACAACACCACTTCCAGTATCCTTCAGGTCAGGGTCAAGGCTCTGAGACAATTGGCTAATGTCCTTAACAGGGCCATCTATAATCTGGTGGTGCCCATCAGGGGACATTCTTGGTGATTGCAGAAAAGGAAATCTTGCATTAATCTTCAGGAAGGCCAAAAGGACAACCAAGGGAAGCTGTAGGCTGATCAGCTTCATTTTGGCCCCTGGGGAAGTCATGAAGTGAGTCCTCCAGAAAAGCATTTCAATGTATTTGAAGGAGAAAGTGACAGGAAACAGTCAACATGAGTTTACCAAAACATGTGACCCAATACGATTGTACTCTGATAGAAACCAACTAGATTTGGGGGTAACAAGAGAGCAATCAGTGTTTTATATTTTTACTTCAGCAGGGAGTCCCACAATACTCTCATGTCTAGATAGCACCTTATGGTCTGGACAAACAAGACAGCTAGATGGATTAAAAAGCTATTTGGATAATCAGATTTAGAGGGTACTCAGCACGTTAGAGCACACCTAAAATACTGCATCCAGCTGCAGCAAAGATGATAAACTGGAGCAAATTCAGTAAAGAGCCACCAAGATGACCAGGGGGCTAGAGTCCATGTCTTAGCAGGAGAGAGTTGGGTTTGTTCAGCCTGGAGAAGAGAGGGCTTTGATCTAACAGCAGCTTTGCAGTACCTGTGAGAAAATGGAGACAGGCAGTGCTTGGTGAGAGGACAAAAGACAATGTGCTTGAGTTGAAATGACATTTAGACTGAGCATAATCTTTTCATCCTCAAGATAGTCAAGCAGTGGAACAGACTGCCCAAAGAGGCCGTGCAGTTTCCATCCCTGGGGATTTTCAAGACCTGACAGGTTAAAGCCTTAACACCCTGGTTTGACTTCTCAGTTGACCTTGCTTTGAGCAGGATGTTAGATTACAGACCTCCTGCAGTCTGGTCCAGCCTGAGTTATTCTGAGAGCCCAAGGAACTCTGCAGCTTCTCTTAGTGCCAAATAACTCATACTGATTGGTGTTGTTTAGCTTCATTATCAGGGGTTCTCAGCCTGGTGAATTTCCACTAGACCATAAAATCCGCTCCTAAATGAAGAAGGCTATTAAGAAGACTCAAGGACATGGTTGTCAAACTCAGGCTAAAAATCTACTTGTACATGAGTCAAATTCAGTGTTCATTAAGGAGTGACATTTTTAAACTACAGAGTAACAAGTTGTGCTTTTTATTATAAGTAGTCTGCACAAATATTGTGACATGTTTGTCTTGGGAATATAAAATATTTATGGTTCCCACAATTTTTTACTGTAAATCTCCCAATTTATATACTCTACTTCTTTATTAATCCTCTGTCCATGTTGGTTTTGGGGTTTTTTTAAAGACATATCTTTACCAAAAAGAAACTTCTCCCTTGGGAGCAAAGTCAGTTTAAACCATTTCAATGTGTTTTGACTCCCTCAGTTGTACTGTTGAAACTTGTGGGAATCCGTATCAAACCAGATCAGGGAACTCACTTGTGTTAAAAAGAACCTTGCCAAAATAAAAATTTATTTTCAATTGAGACCATTTCATAGAATAGTACCACCTATAGTGTTGCTGGCTCAAGTGTGAGATGCACAAGAGATGAGGAAATGAGCCAGTGGAGACAATGCTAAAGTTGGCTTCGTTTGATGATGCGAAAAACATCTGGAGAACTACAGCCTGAAGGACTTACTTGATTTAATAATGTGAAGGTAATTAGCCTGAGTGGCTAATTTGTCTGTGGTAGACAAATAATAGTGGGCATGGTAAATAAGTGGGTACGGTGGAAGACTTAAAGCAATAAATTTTTTCTTTAGCTTCTGCTGCTTTTAAAAGCTCTTCCAAACAATAGTCATTGTTTTCATTCTGTATAGTGACTGAGGAGTCATGAGAAGCAAGAGCTAGTTGTGAACAACAGATTCTTAGAATCAATGAATCATTAAGGTTGGAAAAGACCCTCAAGATCATTGAGTCCAACTGCTAACGCAGCACCACTGTGTTCATCACTAAACTGTGTCACCAGGTGCCACATCCACACACCTTTCAAACCCTGCCAGGGATGGTGACTATCACTTCTCTGGGCAGTTTATTCTAATGTCTGAACACCTTTTGGTTAAGAGATTTTTCCTATATCCAATCTAAACCTTCCCTGGCACATTTGAGGGCATTTCCTCTGGTCCTGTCACTTGTTAGCTGAGAGAAGAAGCCAACCCCCACCTTGCTACAGCCTCCTTTCAGACAGCTGTAACAAGTGATAAGGTCTCCCCCGAGCCTCCTTTTCTCCAGGCTGAACAAAACCAGCTCCCTCAGATGCTCCTCATAAGACCTGTGTGCTCCAAACCCTTCACCAGCTCTGTTGCCCTTCTCTGGACTCACTCCAGCACCTCAATGTCTTTTTGCAGTGAGGGACCCGAAACAGGACTCAAGGTGTGGTCTCACCAGTGCTGAGTAAGGGGGACAATCACTGCCCTGGTCCTGCTGGTCACACTGTTGCTGATACAGGCCAGGATGCTATTGGCCTTCTTGGCCACCTGGGCACACTGCTGGCTCAGGTTCAGTGGCTGTTGGCCAGCACACTCATGTTCTTTTCCACCAGGCAGCTTTCCAGTCACTCCTGTCCAAGTCTGTAGTGTTGCATGCGGCTGATTCTTGACTTCCCAAATTTGTTGGAGAAGGGGATGAAGAGAAGTATAAGCTAATGTGTTAACTTTTGGGTAAGTCATAGAACTCATAAAAAGATAAATAATCTTTTCTTTTTTCTTGCAGTATTTCACCTTCTTACAAGAGCCTACCATCAGTATCAGAGACTTTTCCAACCCTGAGAACAATGATTGAAGTACTAAATACAGACTCATCTCATTGTCTAAAAAAAACTATAGTTGTTGTATAATTTATACAAATAAAAGGCCAAAAGGGACCGCTTCATAAATTATTTTGAACGGCAAATTATGGTCAAAAGTGTTTGATTTTTGTTTTGGATCATTTTTAATAGAATGAACTTACTTGACTGCTTATCACTAGAGTAAAAGGAATCTTTCTGTAAACAATAATACTAAAAAGGAAGAAAGAACTAGAACAACTGATGTTTCATATGAAGACACACTCTAATAGAAATATGGTTGTTCAGGGCCAAACTGAAGAGCAGTAAGAGATTTGATCACAATTATGAGCCAAACATACTGCAGGTGAAAATTTATTTTAAAAAAAGGAAATAGAAAATTAATCTCTGTTGAAAATGCCACTATCCCATTGGGTTTTTTTCAAAGCCTCTGTCTTCTGCATGGAGAACTTGGAGCTGTGCGTGTGTAATTGGTGAATGCACAGGCATTCCATGTAATGCAGTCCAGTGGAGAAACAGATGTCAGCTTAAAAGAATGGGTTTCAGGGAAACATCTTTTGAAAAAAACCCCAAACAAATTACATATTTGGAGTTAGACTCTTGGTGAGTAAAGGTCAGAAACACAGCAATCTCCCTTTCTAAGTACCCATTGGTGGTGGTGGTTGGCAAAAGTTACCAAGGAATTGACAGTGTATTGGGAGCTAGCTAGGGTTCTTTGAGTTGTTTTTGTTGGATGGACTTGGCAGCATTCTGGAAAGGCAGGCTTCCTGTAGGGCAGAGCTCTTTCAGTCCAAATAACATGGACTGCACCACGAACCATTTTCTGATTGTAATAATGATTATGATATTTCTGGTGAGTACTGAGTTATACACATTTTAGCTTGAGCTCCGTGACTTCAGAGCTCTTTGTCAGGCTAAGTAATTTTAGGAACAGCAAGCTGGCCAATAGGGTAAACTTTGTTTTTTCCTGCTTGAATATTCAGTATTTCAGAAAAACCACAGAACTGTTTTAGATACAGCTTTCAAATTCTGTAATATTGGTGGTCTAAACTGTGATTCTGTTGCTGCCATCTTCTATACAAATATTGTATTCTTTACTTAGCTTCTTTCAGTTTTACAGAGGTTAGGGATTTGTTGGGCAATTGCAACTACATAGCCTAACGCTGTAACATGAGATATGTTAAATTTATTTACCAAGGAAGAGGGAAAGACATCCTGCATACCCCAGCTGTACCAATAGCAGTGGTGTAGTTGCTTCTCTCTGATTACAGCACAGTGCAATATCAATCCCTTCTTTACTGAAGAAAGAAAAGCGGCAAAGCATCAATAATGTTGATACAGGTGACTGATTGTAATAGTGGGACTGAAAACAGGGTACATTTATGGAATGGAGAGTCTTTTCTTTATTATTCCAAAGTGTTTATTGGATTCAAAGTGGGCTTTGTGTGTGTGTTTTAAGTTTGGGGGTGTAAGTGCCACAAAGTCAGAAGCTGCAGAGAATTTTGACATCCATGAAAATATATGAAAAGCCATGTTGGTTTAGAGTTATATTTCAGTATTTGTTACCTTATTTGCAGAGTAGGACAGCTATGGGCAGCTAGAGACCCGAGGGTTTCCATATGAAGCCTTTTCACAGAGATAGAAAATAAATCCGAGAAGTTGGATGCATACTATGTCTTCATTGGGAAGCAGTGCATCCCACCCAGTGTCAGTTGCTCACTTCCCTCATTACATGCATTTCGGAGGGTTTACTGCAAGCCCAGCTTATGAACTGGCTACTCTTTGCATAAAGCAAGGACATTAGTAATGCATCTTCCAACTTGGACTTCTATTGGATGAAACAACAGGTATTCTGAAACCTGCCTCTGCACTGGGAACCAAAATGTGGCAAGTGGAGAACATGAGACTCACTTCAAAAGTGTGTTCCCAATTCAAATTAAACCAGGGAGGTGTGTGTGCATTTTTTGGTGAATGTTCATATTCTAGGATTGTATGTTGAAAAGAAAAGGGTAGAGAAAGAACATGCTTTTCTTCCACTTGAAACAAATGTTGCTGTCTGTGTAGTAACTCTTCCTCTCTAAGAACAGGCTCTTTAGAGTATTAACTTCTTGCCATGCTGACTTACAGTACTGTTATCAGATTTGTAAGCACAGCAGAAGTAACATTGTATGAAGCAGATATTTTGTTAAGTGTTTTTAATCCTGCTTCTGTTATGTCTGAGAGGAGCTCTAGAGTCTATTTCAAAATTTCTATGGACTGTACTGGAGCTGCTAGCATGGTTAGATTTGATTAAAAAATAGTGACCCAACTTCCAGCCAAGGGTAGAATGATCTAATGTGCAATACCTTGAACTGTAGAAATCAACATTTGTGTTGCAAATATCAGAAAGCAATTGGTATGCCCATGTCTAAACCCATCTTTCCTAAAGCCTCTTTTTCTCTTCTGATTGCTTGCTTCTTAATTTCAGGTATATATATCTGATCAGGGATGTGTAACAGATGAGTGCCCAAAACACAAGGAAATCTAGAAAACTGGGGAAACACTTGTTTGAAATCCAACTTGTATGCCATTAGTGAGCACTAACACATTTTGTAATGTTGCTATGCATTAGGAAGGATAGGTATAATTTTGAGTAAGAGTAATCAGAAAAACAAAAAAGGCAGAATTTCCTGTGTAGGCCTAAGGTTCGTTAACCAAGCCATAATGAAGGCAAATCTGGCCATCTGTCTGGCTGGTACTAATGAATATGCATTTTAAACTTTCTTGATCAGAATTTCTGTAATAGACGAAAGTAGGCATTTTGTTCCAAGTAAGGATAAAGGAGGTTTGTGAATTTTCATTGAAAGAATCTGGTTGCTGTTCAATTGTGGCAAAAGTATTTTCCCACATCTGTTGCTTGAGTACTTTCCTCTAGCCCACTAGAAATAAGCACTATTGCTTCTTCTATTTAAAAGTCTAGAAGTTTCAGAAACCTCTTCTAGATTTCACTATAGAATTGTTATTTTCTGCCTTCCTAGTGGAGAAACAGGTACAGTAGCCTGGAAGAGATGCCAGGCTTTATGCCTTACTGTGTTCTAGTGGTGTGATCTTTCCTTTAAGCCTGTGTTACTCATTGAGAAAGGGGAAGTCAGCACTGGCACTTGACCAGACAGTCCTTGGAACTATAAAATAGAAGGTTTCTTGTTTTAAGGATTTAGACCAGAGGAAGTGGAGAAGGGATGGTGAGGAAGAAAAAAATTCCTGGAGCAGACAAACCATGTACTGCTCTCTGGGTTTCCTTCACATTTCTTACTCCTGTGACTGACTTCACATCCACCCCTTGATGCCAGACAAAAGGATTGATGGAACATCAAGGAAGTGTAGGTGTAACATGTATTATGGCTCTATGAGTGTGTGTGTGTGCGCGTGCATACGTGTTCCAAAGGCTTGTTTCTCTGGGCGTGATGCAGATGACTAAGAAAGCGAGCTCGAGTCAAGTGCTCTCAAACAAGTTTAACAAACAAAACAGGATTATATAACTGGGCTGGTATGTGATGACTTGGGGAATTGTAATTACCTCCTAAGAACCAAATATGTGGAGAAATCTAATTACCATTTTCCATCCTCTTCTGTGTCATCTTAGACAGCTGGTCTAGCGATATCATTTGAACTCTTAAATGGGAACATTAATGTATTGCAGCCCCAACCATTTATCTATTAAGAATAATATTAAAGAAAGCTGAATGAGGAAAAAAAAAGAAAATTGGCTAGGCAATGTAAAACCATTAATCTGAATCTTAATATTTGTGTGACTTTGTAATATATTTTGAAGATAGTAAAATTCACATGCAACTACCTAGGCCAAAAGTCAGAATAGATTTAACCTCACATAAATCTGACATATTTGCCTGTCTTAGGTAAGCTTGCTTAGTTTTTATGGAAAGGAACAATGCAGTCCCCACCCCTCCCCAGAGACTTTGGGCATCTTTTGGGAGTTTGTGTGGTACCTCTGTGAATGCTTCGCCAAAGTTAGGACTTGTTACAGGAAAATAGAGCATTTTTATAGTGAAGACACCAGCCTGCAGGAAGTCTTACCGGTATAACCAATGCCTACTGCATGGGTTCATTATATTTAGGCTGCAATTTTTTGTATTATCAAAATAATACAGAAGCTTTGGACCATCTTGCTCCTAAACCTGTGGAGTCGGATACAATAGCCCATCCCAGGCATCGTCTGGTCTCTTCTGCCAGCAGCTGCTCGACCTTCTCTCGTGTTAAGAAACCTTAAAGACTTATTTAGGAGTTAGGAAAGGCATATTCTTGGCCCCGGCAGCGTGGGAATACTACCGCTTGTCCCCTCTGGATCGACGGGGCAGGGCCGGGGGGGCCCGGTCAGCCCCAGGCCACCTACAGTAAGGAGACCGCAGCAAGCCCGGGGGGAGGCGGCTGCGAGGCNCGGTGTCTGCCGGAGGGGAGCGGGGGAGGCGGTTCTCTTCCCGTTCCCATTCCCATTCCCGTTCCCACTGCCGCCGTGCGAGCGCGGGGGCGGCGATGGCGTCCATGGCGGCGGCGATCGCGGCGTCCCGCACGGCGGTGATGAACGGGAACCGGCCGCTGGACGAGCGGGAGCGCAAGCGGTTCAGCTACTTCTCCTCGCTGAGCCCCATGGCGCGCAAGATCATGGCGGAGAAGGAGCGGATCCGAGAGCGCTACGGGCCCGAGTGGGAGCGGCTGCCGCCTCGCCAGCAGGACGAGATCATCGACAAGTGCCTGGTGGAGCCGCACGTCCAGGCGCGGTACGCGGCGCACCGCGGCACCGCCCGCCCCGCCGCGCCGCCCGCCGCCTACCCCAGCCTGCGCCTCAGCACCGGGCAGAAGGTGGTGCGCTTCGGCGACGAGGTACGCAGGGGAAGGGGGCGCCGGCCGGGTCGGGGCAGAGCGGCGCTCCCCGTCCCCATCGCCGGCACCGCAGCCTTGCCCCTGCTGGCTCTGCCGCTGCTCGGCTGCGGGGGGTGGCGGGCGGTCCTCGGCATCCTCCTCCTCCTCATCATTCCCCTGTTCGCGGCGGGAAGTTGCCCCGGTGATGAGGTTTGCTCCTCTCGCCGGCCGTGCGGGAGGGCGGGGTGTTGCACCGCAAAAGCCAGCGCCGGCGTGGGTTTTGCACAACGCGGACTGGAGAAGAGGCCAGTGCCAGCTCCCCCGACAGCGGGGCACGGCCGCGGCTGGCGCTGGACGTAGTCCCGTGCTGGAAACGAGCTGTAGGGAATGTTTGCATGGAATTAAATCTCTTCCTTTTTTCTTTCTAGTTTTAGACACAGTTAAAAATACGACACTGTGAAAACATTCCAGCTCTTGGCATGTTTGACACCTTAAAAAAATGCAGCCTGTTCCATGTCACATGCCAGGAAAAACAAGGGTGTGGAAAGATAGATGGCAAAAAGTGTGGATTCTGAACCTTCTGAGAACCATCTATCTAATGGCAACGTGTGGCAGCCCTTCTCAAATCCATAGGTATAAGGGTGCCCTGTCTGGAGCAGTGGGTCATGTTACCGAGTGTGATCCCTTGAAGAGGAAGGTCTAACAATGCTTGACGAGACCTGACAGTGCTCTTCAGATACTGTGTCTCTTACTCTGTGTATTGATTCCCTTTGTTTTCTTTTCTTTTGCATCTCTGTGTGATTACAGAGCCAGTCTCTTTCCCTATGTTCGTATAATAACTGAAAGTGACCTATTGTTAATTAACCAGCGTGGCTTCTACCAGAAAAAAAATAATCTGTTTCTGCATTTGTAATCATCAATCCAATTTAAAGAGAACAGTGCTACTTTTAGCCTCTTCTCTAATATCCTTTGCAATGGGATTTGTAGGAAGCAAACGAGGCACACTGATACTGGGCATCATGGTTTCCAAGCAGCTTTGTGCTAGAAGACTGGTGCCTGTGCTTCACCTGTCAGGAGGTGTGATGTTTTGCCACATGCACATGGTACCTAAAGTTAGAGAACACAGGGTCAAGCTCAGTTTTGTTTAGTCTGTCATACCCAAAATGCCAGGTAAATATTTGGTAGTAATGGTAAAAGAGAGGTATAGAAGAACACAAGACAAAAAATTTGGTCACGCATGCAACCTGTGAAAGGAAACTGAAATATGAAGTTAGTTGTGAACGAATTTAGGTTAATGACTGTGAAAAGAATATGTTCAGCTTTCCCAATCTTGGAGAGCTCTGCTGTGCTTTCTGCTTTGAATTATGTAGATCTGGAAAGAAAGCGAGCATGTTATGCTGCACTGTATGGAAATAATAATTTCCCGCTTAACAGAACAGCCAGAGAGTCCATCTGAAATTCAGCAAGTACTTTTCTTTCCCCTATTTTCTCCAAATGCAGTTGCAAAACACATAATGTTAGCATTTCTGTAGCCATTAACCAAAGAAGGCATCATCAAAATACTCGATACGAAGTGTTTAATTTTGGAAACATCTGCCTCAACTGACTTCCTCCTTGACTTCTAAGCAGAAGTTAATAATAAATCATTTCTCTGAAGAAAAGAGATTCCACTCATTTTGGCATCCTCCATTTCCATTTTTGTTCTTCCAACTGCACTATTGAGCCTTGGAGCCTTTCCTGGCTCTTCATCTGATAGCTTCCTCTCCCCTGGCTCCCTTGCTGGCATTCGACCTGATTGTTGGACATTTGCCCTGGCTCACTAATTGTTCCTCCTTGTCCTGCTGTTGCAGAGCTACTGTGGCCGATCTTTTGCCATTTCAGTTCAGCTTTCCAGGCTTGCGAGTGCTTGGTCTGCAGAGCTTTATTATCTTCTTGTCTTCTACTCTGACAGCTTGCTGAGCTGTGCTCCTGCTGTCTTTGTATGACACAACTGCTGCGTGTACTGTGGTCACCCAGCCCTTGCTCAGGGCATTGGTCCTGGCTGCTGTCCCTATCTATTGGTGTATGGTATCCTAAGGCAAATGGAAATAGAGAGTAGTCTGAATACCTCGGAATCACTTGTTGATGTTGCAGGGCCTTCAGTGAGAGTGTTTTGATCTGATGATGCTCCTGCTGACACCTCCTCCAAAAGTTTCATGTTTCCAAACACAGCTCATCTTCCCTGTTAACTGATGTTGAAATCTGTAGTGATCTACCTGTGCTTGCTTAAGTATGGAAATTCTATCTCCTTCACCTCATGTTCTTTGGAGGTCTAGGGAGAAAGCAAACCAAGAATGAATGCTGAAGATACTGATTTACCTGTCCAGGCCTCTCACTGTTTCGGTCCCACTTTCATGCATTTGTCCACTTTGATAAGGTGGTCCAGTGGATATATGTAGTGGTCTTGTATCTCTGGACAGTTGATTCCCTCTTTCTCGCCCCCACCATTTCCCGTGTATCTTTTCTAACACCAAATTTATCTCCTGAACTCATAGCCCAGGACTGTAAGTTCTCAAACTATAAGCATCTCTTACATTTTCCAAACACCTTTCAGTATGTGGGAAGGGTGTTACAGAATAAAGATGTGCAGTAACAGGACCATGGCATCCTGTAGCCATGATCCAGTCATTTTGTAATGCTAGAGCACTGCAGCACCATGTGTCACCCCTAGCAAGTGCCGAGAGTCAGCTGAATGTCTCTGCTCCTTCTCTTCCATTCCCTTATCCGCATTGTCGTGGAGTTAATAACTGAAGCTGTGCAGGCACTGTCAACACAGGCCTCAAAGGGAATTGGTGCCAGGACACCAGCACTGCTCTTTTAATCTCCCATGTTGCTGGAGGTATTTTTAAAAGTCTCCAAAAAGCTTGATAAAAGAAGTTGGAGTACAGGAATCAGGCTCCCTGCTTCCCCAGACAGCATTTCTCTCTCAAGCAGGGAGTTGGATTGGGTATCACCCAGTTCTGCTTGGCAGATGTTGCTGTGGGCACCACAGTGTCATGGTGAGGATGCACACGAGCACTAACCAGCCATTATGTGTCCACCATTGGCTTCACAGTGTCAAGCTAAGACTTCCTATTTGTAATGAACCCCAGAAGACATTGGCTCAATAACCTTGATGGGGTTGTAGGACTTGGTATTTTCTAACACCTCCTTCCAGAAAAATCCAACATCTCGTACTTCACTATCTTATTCTGTTTCCTAGAGTTGTGTGGTCCACATCATATTTTTCATCTCTTCTAGGCTAGCAGGATCATTTATTCCCCCCATGAAATAAGTTTTGTCCTGTTTGCTGAAGATTGACTCCCTACCATCAAACACGAGCCCAGCATGAGGAGACTATTTGTTGCTTCACCATAATTTTCTGCGTCTAGACAGTTTAGACCTCCTGACTGAAGGCTTTTGGAGGCTGTGACCTTCGAACAGAGCCTCCTCTTTCCCAACAAGCCTCCGTTTACTGGCATTTCTCCATTTATGTCTAATGCTCATAGCAGTAGAAAAGAAGGTTAACTGAGCAGAGGAAAACCTGGAAATAGAACCTGGGATTGAACATGAACGTAATATAAAAGGATTATTTTTTGAAATATGCCAGAAATTATGAGAGGAATAGGTGGAAAACCAGCAGTGTGTAAGAGGCTACCATCCTTTGCCTGCTGGAGTGGTCAGCTTCTGTTAAGCAGCTGATTTGGTGTTAGTGGATGCCCCTGGATCCTCTCTGTTTTGTTCAGTGAAAGTTTAGATATTCAGATTACAAGAAGTTCTCACTGTTCTCTTAGTACTGTCCCTCTTTGTCCATAAATGTGTGACACACACATAAACTCAAGGTTTGATTTGTCTTCTGTTTTAGTTCTTTTTTCTTTAAGTGGATATTCAATGTTGGAGCATCATTCAGTAGCTCAAAGAGTTGGACTTGAAATAACTAAATTTTTAATTGAAGAAAATGTTATATGATTTAGGAAGTGGTAAACATGTGGAGCAAAGACAGGTAAGAGAGTTTGGTAGTTTCAGTCATCGTCTTTTAACAGGGAAGTTTGACTTACCTACCTGAAGTCAGATATGGTATTTGTTTTGCTTGGCCTTAAGAACTTTGGCACCAAGCAAAGAATTGGCCCTTTTACCTCCCTACTTAAAAATGCTTTCAAGCAACAAATAGTCAATATAACAAAAACTTTTATTTTGGGCCAGTTAGAGATTTGTGCTTTTTTAAAAATGAAAGATGCAGGGCAGCTTTTGAGTGCAGTTAAACCTCAAAAACTAGCAAGTCTTGTTCTGATAAGACTTCCAAGGTGGATTTGTTGGTGGGTTTGTGACTTCCCTGGTTCCTGACAGCTGTGCTGAGCAATGCTCATGTCAGATATAGAGACGCATTTCTACCAGTGTCTTCCATTTTGAAATTCAGACCCTGTTGTGCAACAAGCTGCCTACATATAGCAAATGTGACGAGTGACTTTTTTATACATTTTGCAGCTGGTTGTTGAAGTCAAGTGTATGACCAGATTTTTGCCTCTCTCTCTCTTTCTCACTTGCCTTTTTCAGCTCTGAAATATGTTGCATGAGGCCCCATTTCTTACAAATAGGTTCTTTCTTTAACACTGGTGAACAAAAGTTTATTTATTTGCCTTCTTTCTGGAAGAAGGCTTTGTTTGTGCTGAAAACAAAAGCTGATCAGATATGGATCTTTTCTAATCTATGTTGATGATAATAGCCTTGAAGTCTTTTTTTCTAGAATTTCCTCTCATAATTCACTTTTGTTAATATCGAAATAATTCATTCTTTTGCTCCCAGTTTTTTCAACTGTGTAAGAACTTGCTTATTCTACAGAAAACAAAGTTATTTCTCATATTTTGTTGGTGATAAACATGAATCAGGCACTTTCGGTAGGAAACAATGGAAGTGTGTGGTCTCCAGCTTCTCACTTGGTCCTCTGCTTGTCCTCTGTGTGAGGGCACAAGAGGTGGAGGCCCCAAACTTCTTTCCCTTCCCTGACAACGGACAGAACTTGTCAACTGTCTCCTTCCTCCTAGCCTCAAGTATGCTTCAGATAACCTCAGACATCAACTCCTTAAAGGTTTGTATCCTCAAACCATGTCTTATCCTATTTCGTTCTTTGCTATATCCTCTGGAAGATCTCTTGAAAGTGGACGCAGCTCCTCAGACTTACTGGCTTTAAGGTGTGCTGGGCTGTGCAGTCCAAGATACAATGAGCCATCCTTTTAAGAAAAAAAATCTGTGGTTCTTTTCTTTCAGGGAACTGCTGGTACCTAACAAATGTCTACTACTTCCATCTTTTGAAATAACCTATGGAAGTCTTTGATTCTATCTCTGACCTGAACTTTTTAAGAACTGGTCCCAAAATCATTTTAATTAATTTCAGGAGCTTTTTGCTTGCCTGTGCTGGAGGTTGAGGTTACAAGCTGAGATTCCAACAGGCATAATGATGGTTGAGAAAACATCAGAGTCTATGAAGTGGGAAGCTGACTTGCTCTGTCCTATAGGGAATGATGTATCCTGCTGCATGACGACCTCATACCTTCACTCTGCCTTCTCCATGCTGCTTTTCTATCCCTCTGTGATCAGCCTTTTGTCATCAGGGCTCACTCACAGCAGCGGTGTCGTCACTGAGTTGGGGGGTGTGCAGGGAGTGTTGAGTAAAGAGGTCCCTCTCAGTGCTGTCTACACTTGCCTCAGATGCAGGAAAATAAAGAACTGCAGGTCTTGGATCCGGGACAAGGATAGTCTTGGCTTGCTCAGGAGTTTAAAACTGGTCTGCAGCTGATTTGCTTGTCCTGTAAATGACAAGAAGACAGAGCTTCCTTTAAACTCCCAAGGTAAACCCCACTGACAGCTGTACCTACATGTCTGGAGCTTGAAGGTGCTGTGACAGCACATAAGAATGTTTCAGTGATCTCTGGACTTCAATTGAGTCCTTTACTGCTGTGGTTGAAGTCAAGTACTGATTTATCCAGACCCTATGTGGATAGAAGGGTTATAGTCCTGCCTTGTGCGTGAGACTCAGTCCAGTGGTTGAGTTGTTCCATCTCTCTTTCCCTCTGGATTGTGATTCCTGCCATGTGTGCTTCAGAAATTAAGTGCCAACACCACCAGTTTCGGAGGCAAAGGATGTAGTCCTAAAATGAGTTTGAAATAATTTGACACACCTGCTGTGAGGCATCACACATTGAGTGGTGTGGTGTTCCCGTGCAGTCAACAGAACCCCACAGTGCAAATACTGATAGGTACTGAAAAGCAGACTTCTACTGCCTTTTTTTCCCTTTAGATTGTAATACATCTGAGTATGTGTTTCCTGGAATGAGAAAACCTGGTATTATGTTTGTGTTCTTGGCAAAAATTTCTTGCACTGAATTTCTTTTTTGGTGAGAATGTGTGATTCAGCAGAGTGCAGGCCTTTTCTCTTAGATTATCAGCCCAGTACTTTTAATTTAAGAGGATGGGATCACCCTTATGTATACCACAAATGCTTTGCTGCTAGAAACCCTGTGCTTCACAGATGAGTAATAGTTGGAGAATGACATGTTTTCATGTTTAGGAGACAGTTTCAGACACTTTTAATTGTGTTCTCAGCTCTTGGCCAGCAAAGTCTGCCTAGGGTGAAATAAGAAATGGCAGATCAGGAGAATGCTATCAGATGTCTCACAAATATGTTTCTATAAAGGCAGACATCAGAAATAAGAAGAAAAGAGCAGTCATAGTGAGATGTTATCTTAAAACATGGTCTATTCATGTTATTCTCTGAACAGGAGGAATGTGAAAGTCCTGGCCTTTCTCTTCCCATATGGTATTCCAACTCCTATTCCTTCCTTTATGTACTGGGGTGGCTAAACCAATGGTATTCAGTATGGAGGGTGCAACTCACTACCTCTACCAGTGTGACCATCCAATGAAATCCAGCCATGACTAGGAGTAGAAGTGCAATCATTTTGCTTTAAGTCTTCAACTTATGAAAAACAATAATTTTTTTTGGTTTTTTCACCTTCTTTTTTTGTTGTGGGGCACATGTATTTCTGGAGGTCATGCTGTGTATGACGAGATTATTTAAATTTCTAAAATTTGGATTATTTTCAGAATTATACCTTCTTAAAAGAATCTTTTTCAGATTGGGATTTTACTCTGTGGATACTGTGTGGCTCTTTCAGCATCACTAAATATTTATTTCAGACGAGCCATCACTGAAGTGGCCTGATTATGTGTCTTGTCAGGGCTAGATCCAGCTGTGGCTTGGCCTGGTGGTCACACAGCTGTTTCACTGCCACATGACTGCCTGGTTGTGCACGTGCTCTTTGGTCTGCCAAGGGGAGGAAATAGGACTTTATTTCACTAAAGCCTTTCTCCTTTTGTTATTTCTGTCCCTGTGTGTTGCTAGTGGCTACCAAAGAAATACCTAGTAGAAAACTGGAAATACAATACATCTTAAAGCTGTTTGTAAAGAAACCATCTCAAGAGCTTTAGACCAGGTTAAACCTTTGTATATTTTGTAGATTAAATTCTTATAGTACTGATAACGTTCCTCTCATAGAACTTGCTCTCAGTCAGTCTTAAAATGTTATCAGTGCCATCTTCAAGTAGTGCTTTCACTCTTCAGCAGGTTCTGTAGTAGTGGTTGTTACAGTTCCAGGCAGTGTAATATAATGTCATCTGTATGATGCTTCTGAACAAGTAAAGCTGCTCTTTTGATTTTTAGTCATTCTTGAATTTTATTTCAGGACATAACTTGGCAAGATGAACACTCAGCTCCATTCTCCTGGGAAACAAAGGTAAATATGCAGCAATTTTACTTTTAATGTTGGTTTGCATTTTATACTTCTCCTTGTGCATCTATTGTCTTTATTTTAATACTCAGTAGACTAACATCACCCTTATTCTATGAGAGCTGTGTAAAGTGATATCCTGGGATTGAAACAATACTGGTATTCTTTGATTTACATCAACAGAAACACAGAATGGACTTCATGAACCAATCTTCTGGCTTCAAGTGCAAGTGTAAAACTGACTAATTACAAATTGTTTGATTTTTCACTGGAAACTTTTTAATCAACTTTCCATGTTTAGTAAAACCGCAGTCTAAGATATTGTATAAACATAACCATATTTCGCTTTTGAAGTCAGGAGTAAAGTAGCTAGGAAATGGGATGAGAAAGGTGCAGGTATCTAGTAGTTTTTTCTTAAAGCCTGTCTTATGCTTCATCTTTCTATGAAGAACTAGAATACTGTCCTACAACAAAGGTACTGAAGCCTGTTAACCTGTGACTATGATAGAAGCATTATTTTATTACCTCTCCAAAAAAGAACATATTTTTCTGTGATGGGTTGGTTTGTGGGTTGGTGTGTTGTTGTTTTTTCACCCCTCACTTTACCACTGGTGTTTTGTTAAAGCATTGTTTATGATGGGATTCTCATATGCCTAACACGAAGCCAAGAGTTCTCCATCTTTCTCAACCTGCAGTGTGAGGAAATATGGTTGCACCATATTAGTGGTGGGAAATCAAGCTTAATTCTTCTCATTGAAGAAATTCCTGGAGCAAACCCACAGCTCATTGCCTATCTCAACTGGCTATGGGGAACATATTAATTTAATCATATATTTCAGACTTGGTGTTTTCTGGCTCTATCTGTCAGAGAAAGCTGCTTCTGCCCTATTCCCTGTATTTGTTTTGTTTTGGCTTGAGTATTTTTTGCCCTTGAACTATGTAGATAATCATGTATGAGCTTATGAATATAATCTTAGCCTAATGCAGAGTAATTATTTGCAAATGCCAGTGAATACTAAATTAATCTGGTTGACCCTCGCCCTCCATGCTCAAGGTCACTGCCTGTAGCTAGTGCCCCATCTGTGCTTTGCAGAAGCTGATTAACCTCTAACTTGATATGACTCCTGTGTCCCAGCAGCCTACCATGCTGTGATTTAAGAGAAACCAACGCCAGTATTCACTTGCCCTAAAACTCCCTTATAAGCTGTGGTGGTTCAGGAACCAGTGGAAGATTTCTTGCAACAGAAGCGTGGTAGCTCAGGCAAGTCCTCCTGTCTTTCAGGACCCTTAGAGGAAGCAGTCAGTGGCTTTTAGTATAATATCAAAGAGACTTTTTAACATGGGTATGCTTGGGTGAAGCTGCCAAGAAAGGAAAAGTTGTGAGAAAAGTGTGGACCTCATTGACAATAAGGTGAAGTAAATTATATGTTGGAGGCTGGAGTGGTGTCTCCCCCACTTCTAGGTGCAAATCAGAAAACTCAGGTTTGGGAACACGGCAGCTGTAATTGTGCTTTTATGCTCTGTGTTGATAAGATTTTATAAGTTCTGAATACTTGAACTTCCTGGAGATAATGCTTCATGTAATCCACTGACTAGTGATCCATGATGAGATGCATCTGCACTCGAATGGATTTTCTCTTTAATCGATACTCCTCGTTTCTTTGTAATGCTTGTATGTCTAGTGAGGTATTTTTTAACCCAACCTGTGGTTTAACACTTGCTGATTAAAAGTATTTCTTCTGTCCACCTGGTGTCTCAAATCGAGGGACCAAAGGGGATAGATGAGCTATTTTCATCCTTTGCTGTAATGAACAGAGGAGCACAGATTGATATGGGAACACTCATGTGGCTGCTGAAGAGGAGTGAGGTGGAGGGGAGGTTGCTTTACAAGTAATTGCCATGGCTGGTGAAGCTGTGCTTCCCTCTTTCCTCCGCTCCCTGCTTGCTGACCAGAGATAAAAGCTGTGCCTCAGCTATAGGTTGCAAAGTTGCCTGACCTTTTCCTCTAGCAAAACTCTGGGGAATCCATGTTGTCTGGCTTTACAGGATGTGGGTTGGTTGGTTGGTTTCTGTGGGTTCTTCCTTTTGGTTTTAATTAGGTTCCTCATACTGTATCAGTCTTTCAGCCAAATCCTTCAACTGCTGAGTCTTCCTTTTCTAAAGGTGGAGATCTTGCTCTGTGATTACTCTTTCGTCTCTTCACTAACCAGTACTTTAATAAGGTGATACTGGAAGGCAATTTTTCCATGAGGTACCAGCTGAGGAAAAAGTATCCTTACTGAACTGATCCCATGTGAGGAAAGTGGAATGAGCTGTTCTGTAAGGTTGATGTGTTCTATTGCACGTGCAATGTCGTGTGAGCCAGATCTGTTCCCACTGTTATTTAAGCCATCAAGCTCTTTCCATTCCATGAGCTCTACCCCAGGAAGGGTTATTCTTTCCACAATATTCTTTCCCCTGATCTCCCTTTAATGCCTGAATGTGCATGAATGTGCTCTGATTTACCCAAGGAAGGGAATGTGGCTTTTGCAGAGCAAAATAAAGTAGAGATGTAAATCAGTAAA
Source organism: Campylorhamphus procurvoides (assembly GCA_013396655.1). Lineage (NCBI taxonomy): Eukaryota > Metazoa > Chordata > Aves > Passeriformes > Dendrocolaptidae > Campylorhamphus > Campylorhamphus procurvoides. The sequence continues at coordinate 2,296,225 of WBMV01007695.1, read as the reverse complement.
ACCACTAGGATTTTTTTTTTTTAACATTGAGATTCAGAAAAGTAAAGCAGCAAAATCAGTATTTGTCTGTAACTAACATGAGGGAAACTGAGAGGCTAGTGAGAATAACAGAGAAGAGGGAAGAGCATGTTTTCTCCCAAGTTGAAGCCTCTCAGCTGTTATAGTGATGCCAGTGGGAATTCTAGTTAATTAGGTAAGGACAGGTTTTTCTTAGAGTAACTAGTGAAATGGATTCCCTAATTCCATGACTGCCAAACTTACCCAGAGAACAGTGTGCTAAATTGCAGTCATTTTGGGCTTCAGAACATTGTTGAAGGGCTTGATAACTTCACTTGTGTCAAAAATAAGCTTTCTGTGTTCTCATTTTAAACACAAATGTGAGATAGGGCTTAAGTCATCACATCACAGCAAACACTTGCATGAGTGTCTCCACTATTTTTAGCTGTTTGATCTGTATTTCTTGTCTTGCCTCTTTATTTTTAAATCCTCAAACAAGGCAAAGTAAAAATACAATGTAAATTGCTGAGTTAGCTGTTTGATAGCTTTTAAAATAATATTTTTAGCAAATAATAATGGTACTTCTCAGAAGGAAAACTATTCAGGAAGCAATGAGTTCTCCTGGCACTGTAAATAGGCTGACATTTTAAAACCAGAAATTGAACTGGAGGGAGTGATTTGGTTCATGGGTGGAGCCCTCTTGGACATAGCATGTCTTGAAATGTGGGTTACATTTTTAAATGGAGCTCTAGCCAGGTTTATGAATTTGGAGCATTCTATTTATGGCTTCAGGTTTACGTGAGATGAAAGATGACATTTTGGCTGAGTGTAGCCTTTGAGGTTTCTTGGTTTGTTTGAAGTAAAAATTCAATGAAACTCAGCATGGACCTCAAGATATAAATGGAAAACAGGAATCATGCCTGCGTTTGGAAATAAAATTTCTTTGCAACTCTCTCAGAACTTAATTGGTTTTGTGGTTTTGGTGGTTTTTTTAAAATTAATTTAGTAGTGGGCAGAAAATATAATTTCAGTCTGCCACCTCGGTTAACACACTGATTGGACTGAGCAGCATGGTCATAAGTTGGAATAGATTTCTAATTCATGCTATTAATGAAAATAGGTTTTATTCCAAGTGCTTGAACTTGACACGTGTATCTAGAAATTTATTCTTCTTGATACAGGTAGAATACTTGCCAGCTCTCTTCCATTTTCAACAGACCCTCAACTATTTGTTGAAAAGAAAGGCCTTCAAGATGTGTTTAAAACAAACAAACGTAAAAAAGCAAAACAAGGAAGCGTCAAGTTTCAATCCCTTCACTAATCTGTTTGCTGCCTCCTAGTCTGAATCCCCTCATTATATTGCTGCAGAAGTGATCTAATCGCTGCAGTGATTTAGGAAGAAAAGAATTATGTTGCAGTTATACAGAAACATGATTTGCAAACTGTTTTCTTTATCTGAAACTAAAAGACAGTCTTCAGTATCCTTCTTTGTACAAGTCCTAGTTGGGGGTTTTGTTTTAAATAGGAAAAAAGTGTAAGAAAATATTTTTTTCCTTCCTTCTTAGCAGCCTGATATTATAATTGTTTGTTACAGACTATAATTTGGTGTTGTTATATTTACCAAGCTGGCATAAATGGCAATTCTTCCTTGGAAGGAAAGAAGAGTGATCCCTGAGGTTTGGGGATTAGCCTTCCCCTTTAAAACACGTATTTAAAACAGAGGGCTGTAAAACCACTGTTGACTATTAGTTCTTGAGAAAAAACAAACCCCCAAAAAACAACAACAAAACACCCCACCACCAAATAGAAGCTGTGTTCAATGTTTATTTTATTCTGTGTGGCTAAGTGTTCTCAGCTAAGGATTCAGTTACCTGCATCAAACTTTATAGTTGTTCCTGAGCACAAAACCAGGCACGTACCAGATACTGTCAGTATGAGCTTCCTCAAGCTAGCTGGTAGCAGTGTCAGACTAGAATGTAGTTCATATCACCAAAGAGCATACAATGCAATTTCCTCTGAAAATCCATGTTATATATCTTTGGCATTGTCTTTCTGTATGGACTACAATTACTTAGATTGGTTTTGATTGCTTTGCTCTTATTTTTGTCTCTGCAATTTGCCTTTGCTGACCTAAGGATTTCTTTCTGACTCTGAGAAGATCCTGAAAACACCCACGATGTGCACAGGAAACAGCAAAAACTGCAACTACTTTGGTCCCATATTTATTTTGGTTTTGTCCATTCAGCAAAGCAAAGTCATATTCTAAATCTTTTTAAAGTTGGCTTTCTTACCTCTGCATTTATCAGGCTGTGCTTAAAACAAGTTGCTTTGACAGTGTTTCTGCAGTTTTTTCTCAACAATTTGGATTTTTCAGCCCGCCAAGGAAAACAATTTGTTTTGGCTGTGTTTGCGTGACTGCTTAGTAGAATACTACACATTCCTGATGAGTGAATAAGATGCTTAAAAAGTTCCTGGGTTCTTTGTGGTCATCTTGTTTTTAATATAGACTTATGAACTGAGATCTGATTTTATACAGTATTATTAAATCATGACATTTTCAGTGTGTGGTGGCTCTCTTTAGGAATACATTGCTTCCCATGAGCATATACAGCCAGTATTATGGTTTGGTGAATTATCGCTGCCTTGAGACTAAAGTTTGGTCTAAACTTTTTAATCCAATAAACAAAATTCCTAAATACCTTAATATGGTATTTTTAAGGAAAAATAGACATGCAACCTTCTAAAAACTGCAGTTTATAATATTATTTGTATTTATCATTCAGAAAAATGGTCAAGACAGGGCATCCTTTATATGAATACTTGCCGTGGTTTTGGGACCAGAGGGATAGGACCAAAAAGAACACAGACTTCTAGGTTTACTCTGCCTCAAAATACTGCTTTGTGCGTGTTTTCACATGGATTCTCTCCCCCCTCTCTCTTAATGTGTTGAGAAAGACTTGCTCTTGCAACATCTTGAAAATACTACTGCTGTTAATAGCTTTTATTTGAATTCCAATAACTTCAAGAAGTTGCAGTTGGGACTGTAGTAGCCTTTCTGTAAACTCTTGAGAGCTTATGGGCTGAACAGTTCCCATAAATATAATTTGGACAAATGGTAGGAAAAAGAAAATATTTTTATTTTCTTCCTTAGATAGGGAGTTATAAGTACAGAAAGTGCAGCTCATTTAAAGCCATACAAAATCTATGAAAGCAGCTGGAGACTGAAACTCTGTCTCTGGAACCCCAAACTGAGCCTAAGTGGCAATTGAGTTTTGATCATGAAATCATACCCCAGTGTTCAGCACTGGCTTCCCCAAGGTGGCAGCTGGTGGAGTGGCCCCAGCGCTGTTCCCCTGCTGACTGCTGTGTGTGCTGGTGACACTCACATCACTTTGCCTCAGCCTGGGGAAAGCGAACCCCCAGTGTGGCCCCTGACAGGTGAGCTGGCACCCTAATACTCACTGGGGCCAGGAGAGATGCACATTAAGATATTCTCATGGATGGCAAACCTTAAGGAGAAGGAAATGGTTTTTTTTGGGGGGGGTAACTGTCTTTTAAATATCGTTTCCTTTTTTCTCCTGCTGACGCAACCAATTGCCAATTTGTAATCTGATGTAAGAAATTGAGAGCAGAACACTAATTAAAATCACATTCGTAGTGTCTAGTGACTCATTAGAGTGTACAGCACTATTCATTACTTAGATAGCGTAGGGTGTTTCATGCATGGGTCTTCTCCCATCTCTGCGTGAAATTATCTTCCTACATATACTGCTGTTGTGTTGTTTGGCTTGTTTTATCTTGAGGGGGAGGGTGTTTTATTGCCAATTTTTTGACTCGAAAGATACTGCCTATTAATCATTTTCTTTCATCAGCTACATTTCTTAGGGGTTTAAATGTGCTAAATAACCTCGAAAGTCAAATAGAAGCATTATATATTTCAAGGAAATTGGAATGTCTTATGACTGTTCCATAGAAATTCTTGTCTTCCCAAGCTAAATGCTAGAAGCAGAATTACACATCTGACCTCTCAGAGCTGTATTTACATCATGCTGAAACACAGTGCTTTCAGAACCTGTCAGAGTAGTCTTGTCTTCTTTGCCTTCCTTGTGGGAGAACACAAACTCCTGAAGAAATATTTTCATTCGTATTATTCCATGTCAGGTTGTGAACTCTTTGATCTCCAAAGCAACTGTGGCACAGATATGCAAGCTGAAATGTCAGGTGGTCCTGTCTTCTGAAATGAAAAGGTACACTCTATGGTTTCTGTACTGAAAGGACAAAGAGAACATCTTCTTCAGAACATGCATCCATGAGCAGGTTGGAAAGGCACAACTGCCTGACATTGTGCTGCAGTGCCATGCTGTTCTTTACACTAGAAGTGATGTGCCACTTCCAAACCAGACCTCTGAATTGGTATTTGGACCTATAAAAAAGAACATAAAATATCACCACAGTTAGTGGCTTTAGCTGCACACCCTAAGAACTTTGCAGGAGACCTGGCTTTGCTTGTCTGTCTTGCTGATATTTAAATGCAGAACCATCTTGCTGGTTTACTTTTTCTAATTTTTGTTCTAACAGACCCATGCTTTTCTTCCATCAGCGTTTTTCCTGGATTTTATTTCCACCACTGTCCTGGTGGATCTGGGGTTATGAGGGCCCCTCTGCCCTCTGGGCACTGACCTTTCCTCTCTCTTGGGCTGGGGGGTGAAAGAATCATTTTACTGAAAGTGACTCCTGCTGTGGTGGCCTTTAGCTACTGTCATCCCTAGTGTGAGCCCTGGAACAGGCTACTCAGAAGACGGCTCACTGCTGAAGGATAAAAAGTAGCACTGGTTTAATTCCTATATGACTAGTCTTACACAACTAAAGTCTACCAAGATGGATTTTTTTTTTAATCTGTCTTTTTGTTTTTTTTTTCTCTTGGATAGTGGGGAAGTGTGGTTCTATTTTATATTGTGTTACAGGTTTTTTAAGCTGGGATTTTATCAGTTCTAAAGTCATAAAGCATCTTAACTTCAGCGTGATAAATCGCTATTCAGTAGTACTGCCAAATGAGCTTAGGGAAATAAATCCCCACATTTTAATGTAGAGAATGGCAGTCACTGTAAATAATCCTCAACACCATTGCATCTATAGTTTGTTTAAGCAAAGTTTATCTAGGGATAAATCTTCTGCTCTTAGCTTTACGTCATGACTTTGGTTTAAAAAAAAAAATTAAAAAATTGGAGCACTAGGGTTTTTTTCTTAGTTTTTTGCAGGCAGCATGGGGTATTGAGCTGTTTGGTAAGAATTGTGTGTATCCCTGCACTCACCTTATTCTAGCTGAGCTATAATTGCTTCCAGCTTGTTTACATTCTGCATCTTTTGATAACACAATATATTCTTAATGAAAACGTGAAGCTTGATGCATACTTGCCTATAACCTTGAAAAAATAATTTATCTAATTCTCTAGAAAGGTCAGATGTAAGTCCATGAATCAAATTATGTGTAGGCAGCTGCTGACTGTTTTAAAAAAATTTGTTTTATAAATAATCAGTTGCTGGGTTAACAGTTGCTCTTTGATGAGAAGTTTCTGAATATTAACTACTAGGCGTGTGAGACCTGCGAGATCTATCCCTTTGAACTTAACATGTGCAATAATGTAGGACTCGAGATCAAACACTTATAGTGAAAATGATATGCAACTAGGACTCGTTTTAGAATCAGGCCCTATTGCTGTTTTATTCAGGAAAGGCTGGGTAACGAAATAGAATGGGGAAAAAAACCATCACAAATCTGTAATGAACTTCTAAAGTATCTATTAACCATTTGTAGGAAAAGCTACAGCTCCTCCGAATTTTTTCAGACTCAATCAAGCCCATGATGGCAACAGTGCAGCTCTAACAGTAAATACAGTTTTTGCATTATTTGTTCCATTTAACAAACAAAAGTCTAGACATTAGGTTGTCCTTGACTGGCACTTGCTATGATGCTGTGCTCCTAAATATGCTTACAGGTTTCTCAGGCTTAATTTTTATTAACCTGAAGGGTATCCAGCTAGTTGACAATCATTTTAATGAAGTGGCGGTAAGTCAAATGAATATTTTGAAGTACTGTTTGCTTTTGGGTGACTTTTGTAAGATCTGTATCGTGACTGTGGCTACTTGCTTCCTTGAGCCAGTGTTACCTCTCAGAAATGAGTACAGCTATTTTGTTGTAAAAACAAAGCAAGGCTCTGGAGTAGGTGAAGGACTGGTCCTGCTGGAGTTGTTTCTTTTCCTTCAGAGGGGCATTAGAATTGTAAAACAACTTACCTATGCATGCCCATTACATCTAATCCTTTATTTTGGAAGTAGATGGAATTGTAGCCAACTATTTCAAAGACTATAATAAAACATTGTCTTTCAAAGTACACTGCAAAGCTGTTTTTCTTAGCATTTTCATGTAAAATATCTATGACACTCAAAATGCATCTGCCACTGTTCTGATATTTTAGTGTTGCTATCCTAATGTTTTAATGCTGTGCATGCTGTGCGCTGCTCTCTTGGATGGCACTGAGTAACTTGAATATGATTGCTTTCTCTGACTCCTCTGCAGCAGGACTCTTGCATTTGCTTGTAGTTCAGACTTTTAAAAATTATTATTTTTATGAAGCTACAAAAATAGACAGTTACTGAGAAAATAAGTTAGCTTTGCTGTGGTATCTGTTTGTCTGGGGGTTACCTCACCATGGGCAAAGGTGTTAGCTATATGCATCAAGGTCAGAAGGTCAAAACTCTATCTTTGTGAAAGAATTTGAAATACTGTTTTTCTTTAACCCTGAACAGAGTCAGATGGAGTTCAGTGTTGCATCTCTGTCCATACAAGAGCAAGGTGGTGCCCAGCTGCAAAATGAACAGAGGCAGCCCGTTAAAGCAGCACCTGGAGTTCAAGTCCCTAAATCTTCTCAGGCCAATAAGACCCCTGGATCTGATGGGTTGATAGCACCCAGAAAGGAAGAGGAGTCCTCTTTCTGGAAGATAAATGCAGAGCGCTCAAAGTTTGAAGGAGACAAGTCTGAGTTCCCGTCCCTGACCCCCAGCCAGATCAAGTCCATGGAGAAAGGAGAGAAACCCCTTCCCTCCTTTTACAGACAAGAGTCTACTCCAAAGGATCTGACAAAAGCTGAGAAGCCCAGCATAACTAAACCAGAGAAGTCAGTCGCCCCCAGCCTACCTTCTGTATCTCCTGAATGGGAGAAACCTCGACCTACTCAACTCCCTACTAGTTCTCTAGATGACTTCTTTCTTCCTGACCCACCACAGGATCTGGCATCTTCTAGGACAAACAAGGAAGATACTGATGGTACTATACTTACAGACCCACAAACGCCTGGACAGGTAAGTACTGTCCTTAGATTTAAAAACTGTATATCACATTAAAATCTGATAGGGCCGCTCTGAAAGATTAGGGACTTCATAAAGCATTAAGCCACAGCTAAGCTTACTGGCTTTTTATCTTATAAATGTGAAGATGTTTATTTAACCTTCTATTTAAAAGTCCGTTTAACATGTTAACTTCAATTAAGTATTTTTTAACACATAGGATAAAGGTAGAATTTAAATATAACACCAGAAAAGCTGACAAGTGTCTAATTGACAGTAAACCACCTAACAACTTGCTATATCAAGACAAAGAGTTTATGAAGGGGGGGGGTTGGTTGGTTTGTTTTTGAAACAGCAAAATACTTAATGGCAAGAATAAATTTTGTAACTTGAAGAGTCGATGAACTAGAGTCTAGGCTAGGATACTTTTTTGGTACACACAGCATAGTGTTGAATGGTGAACTAGTTTCTCAGCTGTTTCAGGCAGTAGCCTGACAGCCACTTCCCAGTGTTTTGTCCCAGGCAGCTGGGCTGCTTTCAAATGTGTTTTCTCTTAAAGTCTAAAATAGAAATCGAATGAACTTCCAGAATAAGCCTTCTCAGTGTTTTTTTTTCTAATAAAAAAACCCAAACAACCCAACAACAAAAAATAACCTTAAGCAGCTCAATAGGCGGTTGAAGTTATTTTAAAAGCAGATGCTGATCTGTGAGAAAATAAAGGGAACAGCAGGATGTGACATAGTGAAGGAAAGCAAAGAAAGAGATCTGAAGCCTGAAAACTGTGAGGTAGAGGAGTGTTTCTTCAAACGGAGCTGTGCCATTCTGTTTGGAGTCTGTGGCATCACTCTGGCAGTCGCCTGACATGTTACTGTACAACTTCAGCACATGGCATAGCTTTCCCTCGACTATACTTTCCCTACCGTAATTGTTTCAATTCCAGACAAGAGGATGTAAGGTCAGAAAGATACAGGATGAGACAACTAGTTGCAAGAGAAGTGGCAGCACTTAGGAGAGAACACTACTTAAGCCACTTCGGTATTTTAAGCCCTATGTTTAGTTATTTATCTGAAACTACGAGATATTGCTTCTTGAGCTATTCTGCTACAAAGTGTGACAATGGTAGACCTTTAATTTAATTAAAGGCTTTATCATGTTTTCCTAAAAGTTAATGATTTGCTAGTTTTAATTCCTTTGTGGGTTTTTTTTTCAAGATAACTGAAATAGTTTGAAAAGCCTGATTTTTCTCTCTGTAGAAAAACAACCCTCCTATGTCAGAATGTGAACACAGTAGCGGAGAATTTTGTGTATGATAGAATTTTCTTCCTTTCCTCTTTTCTGGATTATCTTCCCTGTTCTGGGAAGCCATGCTCTAGGAAGAGATTCCAGAGACTAAACTGTGCCTCTGGAATACTCTTCCTGAACACTATACTCACCTTAAATGTCATGGCTAGAAGTGCAATATTCAGGAGTGAGCATAGCCTAGTAAATAACATGTCATCAAAGTTTAAACTGTGTAGTTTTTTGGAAACAACTGACTGTAATTGCAACAGACAATCTGTTGCATTAGTGATGCTTGCCTTCTGTGTTTGTTTTTCTGCAATTCCCACTCTAGTCTAAAACATTGATCTTTATGAATTTTTCCATGAGGAAAAAAACCAATTTTTGCGTGCAGCCCATGAGAAGAATTTTATTTTTATCTGGAATTGCCCTTTTGGCCATTGTGAGTATTTTTCCATGTCTAGTATTTTATGGTGTAGGTACTTAGGTGTCCTAGAGCAAGGTAAATACCTTGCAATATTCACAGACAACATTTTAAATTTGATTTTGTAGACAGGCAGTCAAATACTGAGTTTTTAATACCATAACTAACAACTACATATTATTTCTTTTTTTTTTCCCTTGCAGACTAGTACAAGCAATGTTATCTTGAAGACTGGCTTTGATTTTCTAGACAACTGGTAAAAGATACTTCAAAACAGATCAAACCAATTTTGAGAAAGGAGTGAAATACCTTTCTCCTTGTATGTTAATTTACTAGCATTTGTGTCTTTTTCTAGAAGTAACTTTCAAACTCTTAAATGTTGCCTTTGTATAAACTTTTGTAACACCGTATGCGTTTTTGTTTTTTAAACAGTGAAGTTTGTGGTTTCCTTTGGATATTTTTTAATATCTGTTAAAATTTTTGGTAGCTACTGTATTGAGAGGATGGAAGAAGTTACCATACACATGTTAAAGAAACACAAATGAGAGTCTCTGTATCCTAGAAATGGAACCTACAGGACCAGAATGCTGTTTTTGATTGAAACTTTGCTAGCATGGCTTGTAAGAAATAGTGTTGCACATGCAATGGTTCCAACTAAGAAAATCACTCCATACTTCAGATAGCTAGAAAAAAACAGTATGAAAAACAAACATACAGAATTGCATTGATTTGTAGATTTCGTTTTGTTTGAAAGTAACTTTTGTACCACTTACTGAAAACACTTTTCTTCTGAAGAGAGCAAAGGCATTGCCAAAATGATGGATCCAAAGAAGCACTGTGCTTGTACCCTACAAATCCACTACAATAATGTAAGAGTGTTAGGAAAATGACCTGCAGAAATGGCAGGTGTTTCTGGTCTCTGGATTAAAGACTTGGCAGTGGGTAGAGGGGAATGGGACAACACCTAATGATTAGGAGAAATTCTTCAGGGAACACAAGCCTAACAATTTCACTGCCTCCTTACTACAGCATAACCCTTCATAATAGTAGTGCTGTAACTACAGCACTGAGAATTTCTGGAGTGTAGATTAACTTTGTGTCAGGAAACCACTATGTTTATGGGAGGTCATAGCAGTGTAAGGCTTTTTTTGGTTTTAAGCAGTTTATCGTCTCAAGGACTCATCAACTTTGGTGCTTTTTCCTCCTTGTGGGTACATTCTCTTTAGTGTTCAACATCTGGGTTACCTTTGTTCCTGAGGTGCAGAGGGGCATTTCAAGGTGGCCCTCAGCAGGCTTGCCTCCAGTTCTGCTTTTGAATGATCTTTGGTGTTTAAAATGTAGAGATCAAGAGTAGCTGTTGTTTGAATCTGTCGTCTGTGAAATGCAGCATGATTTACACACTGATTCTCACTGTGTTTACCTCACCTTGAAGCCTTAATTCCCCTACGCACAGCCAGTGACGGGTCTGCTCCAATGCCAAAGGTTTGACTTTTCCCTTTACCTCAGCAATAGTCCCATAGCATTTGTTTGGGGTAGAAGGCAAAACACAGGGCTCTAATGGGTCCCAGCCAAGGCTATAAGAAGGTCACCATCTCCTAGACCATAATTGTGCTAGGCTTCTCATGGATTAGCACTTGACATTTGGTTCCATGCCAGGGGCAGTTAAATGTGCAGAATTGGATATGGCAGGACTTTTTTTGGCCTGTTACAGGAAGAGTTTGCAATATCCTGAAAGAATCCTTGCCTCTAATTAGTGTGCTGCTTGCTCTGAACAAGCAGAGTATGCTGATAGAGCATTAAAACTTACTTGTTGATCAAGAAAAATGCTGTAAGCATATCCCCCCTTTCCACCTCTTCCCCCCCGCCAAAAAAAAAATAGAACCGCTAAGCCCAAAACCTCCAATTTTTCTAGTGTTTTCTTAAGAGGTTTCTTATCTAAAGGGGAACACTACCACAGAGTAGAAGTCATTGCATAGTCTTGTTTATAGACTTTTGAAAGCTTCTTTACATGCTTCCTGAGATGTACAAACTTCTGTAATTCGTGGATATTATCTCTGCACTCAGCAGTTCAGAAAATACTTGTTACCATCATGGACTTTACTGCTGGTTTTTAATTAGCTGCACTTTTCTAGCATTTGCCATAAACATTCAGCATTAATATAGAACAACTTTAGCACAAATTCTATAGGTGTATAATTAGCATTGACTTGCACCTTCTTTTCAAAAGTGACAAATGTTAATCTTGTGGTTTACAGTTACCAGAGAATCTAGTTTTCTGTACATTCAGCTGCTGAAAAGTTGTAAATCCAAAATGAAGATGCACATTCTAATCTTACTGTGATTTGGAGAGATCTGAAAACAAAGTCTTCTACTGTTGAGGAGTGTTACTTTAAATCTCTGCTAAATACCTTAAAGCTTCTTAGGGAAGAACCTGGGCTGCCTGTCTCTTCCATCGGCTAACTCAACCCTAACACACATTGGGACCAGCTGGTAGAACATGCTGCAGAACTTTTTACTTATCCTGGTAGGTTTTTCCTGTGCTTTGACAAGAGTTGATGCTCTTTCTTTCTTGAATATGTTTTTATTAAACATTCTTAAAAAAAAAATTGTACTTGGTCACATTTTATATTAACAATGTTTTAATAAAGTCACTTTAAATAGAACATTCAAGGCTTTTGTGCTGCTTTGTGTGTTGTCCCTTGTACTCTGCTTTCCTCAGTGCCATTGGAGTTGTTTGGGGTATCTTGAATTGGCCTGAGAGGCAGCCAAGAATGATTTGATCTTGAACTTATAAACTGAATTTTTTAGATCAGAAAAAAAAATCAGACAACACACTTCAGTTATTTTTTCAAGCTTTTATATATGGATTTTAAAGGCATGTCACAAAAAAGAAGGTGCTAGCAGAGGCCACTGGGTAGTCTCACTTTCTGCTTTTTGTCCTATGCAGCAAGTTTTCAAAGCGTAAGAGAATCAAATGTGCAGGTACAAGGATAGTTTTTCTTTTGCATGCTCACATCTACTTCTTCCAGAAATGTATTTTGAAGAACAATTAAAAAAAAAAACAAATTGAAAAAAATACTTGATCTGAATTTCCAACAACAACTGAAAAGGTATTTGAAGAAGAATTTGGTTTGGAAAGACTCAACAGCCAACCAAGGGGTGGTATTCCAACTAAATTTAGGATCTGGCGTACACATAGTTTGCTTCAATCTTGTGTAAGCTCCATCTGAACTTTTAGCGTTCTCTCTAATAAAGGCAAATCCACAGCATCTGGGTAGTCTTGGTTTGAGGACTCAGCAAGTCTCTCAACTGAGTGAAGACTTGTAAAGGCAGAGTGGAAAGATGCTGTGGCTGCATGTTGATGGATAGCAACTGAGTTATTTATCGGTGACTTTAGTTGTAGTTGCTGAGGTTCAGACTGCACAGAGCTGTCTTTGAGGTCGTGGCTGCGGGTACTGGAGCAGCACCCAACAGGCAGAATCCTGTTGACCACCTGGCAATAGGATCATCCAAAGAGCTCACAAGTCATGTCCCTGAGATACAAACCTGACTTTGTAGGCGTTACTTACAGACAGGCCCCCCGGGCTTTGCTGTCCAAATTTGCTTGTGACCCACTTGATTCAGCATGCTCATTACTGTGAGGACAAAACCATCATTTGGCTGTCCTACATAAGTGACTTAATGCGCTAATGCCTTTGCAGAGCAGGTAAGCCAAGCACAACTAATTCTTTTCAACAGGGCACTTTCTATGTTTGTTTTGGAGGTCTCTGTGATTGTCCCCTTTCCACAAGTGGACCTTACACCTCAACACATAACCAAGTAGTTCACCATGAAGATCTACATCTGACTTCCCACCATCTGAGAAGCTTTGACAGCACCCTCAAGTCAATGAATGTGGGGTGGGAGGTGATCAAAGATTTGTTTGAACCCCTAATTTGCATTTCCCCAGTGGCACTGAACTGCACCCAAAAGATGCTGATCTGAGACCAAGTTTATTCCATAAATGGAGCAGAGAAGAAAATCTCACCATTAGCCCATCCTTCTTCAACAGACCCTTTGTCCCCCAGGATACTCTTCCCAGGGGCATTTCTCCTTCCTGTTCTTCCTGGTGCTCATAGTGAAGTTGACAAGAGAGAGGCTGCGGCTCATCTTGCTCCTCACAAGCAGCCTGATTTTCTTTGCAGGACAAATTCAGGTGCTCAGCACAGTAAAAATGCATTCTCTCTTAGGGCAGCTACTGTGGGGCACAACTGCCCATTACCCCTGAGCCAGGCCTGGCTGAAGAATGGTAGTCATGTCTCTACTCACCTTCAACCCAACATTTTACCCGTAAAGTTTACCATTTTCCTGTAAGCATTAGTGTGGATTTTACTCTGAATGTCTTCTGGTGCAAAATGTTCCATTATGCAACCTCTAAATCACAGCATTTATGAGCTCTGCTGCCTAATGGCTGCAAAACTTGGACCTCATATAGAACCAAGATACAGGTTAAATGCTCTTGGCAGGTCAGGACTTTACTGGGATGCCAACAAATCAGAAAGCATGTAGCTGCCTGAAAATAACTTACTGCAGGTTTCCTATAATGGCTGTCTCCAAAACGAAAAAAGGAATGGAACAAAAAAAATTGATGGGGGAAGGAAAGAGTCTTCTGTGATTTTTGGATGGTTCAACTTCAGCGATCAACCAGAGGTTTCCACAAAAGCCTGACCTTAGCCCTAGTTTCTCTTCTTACCAGAAGTGTTAAGAGTCCCAGTGACCCTGAAGTTCCGTGGGTCATTTGTCTCCTGAGCTTGCTCCAATAACCAGAGCTGAAGGCAGTCTTTGAAAATCTCCCACTTGCAGTAGGTGCAAATTACGTTACGAGGTTTGTTTTTGTTGCTGTAAAATGCCAACTGCTATGAAAAGATGTGGTGGCATGGTGATGGGAGAAGAAGAAAAGGTGACAGAAGAAGGAACAAAGTTCATATGGGAGGAGAAAATTCACCTCTCCACCCTGACATTTCCAAGCTATGTGAGCTGAAGCACTGGCTCCACTAAGCTTGGTGGCAAAATTTATTCTGACTTATAGGAAGCTCAGACTTTATTACAGCTGTTTGTTATTAAAGGCTTGACTGAACATCCTGCTCTCCTTGCCACATTTTTCAGAGCTTACATCTGCCAAGAAAGAAACTTCTGGTGTGTTCCTATAGGCTTATGTTTAAGAAACCCTGCTCTGGCCCAAGTGCTGTACCGATCGCTTTGGATTCCACCCCTGTTTGGCTGCAGCTCAGTTCCTCCAAGTCACAGAATACTGCAAAACTTTGTGGTCAGTAATTACAGCTTTTTTTTTTTAACTTCTCCATCCTGGAGAAACTGAGCTGCTGTGAGTGATTCAGGGCACCTAGGAGCTTCCAGCAGACTGGCAGCATTGCAGGCAGTGAGCAGTGACTGCTGGAGGGACAGAGTGCTGGTAGCTGCTGCCCAGGGCTGTGCCATTGCCTTTAAGCCCTTCAGCACGTCCCATGACCTGCAGTCTAAGACACACTGAGCTGGCTCCAGAAACTGAGGCCAAAGTCACTGCAATAGTACAAAGAGATGAGAGTTTCTTGGCCCACTGCCCTGCCAACACAGGAGTACTACTTCTTTCTTGTCCTCTGTTTCATCCTCTCTGACTCTCATCTCACAAAGACACAAGTTTTGCTATCACAGAAAGTCATGATGTGTCTTACTAGTGAGAAAATGTAGAGGTGCAAGGCATTTTAATAATATAGCTAGCCATCAGGGATTTGCTTTCATTGGGGCACACCTGGCATGTTAAATTTCATGATGATCTTGGCTATTTTTCCTCCAGAAACTCCAAAAGAAGTTGAGAAACGTGGAAAAAATCCAAGATCAAACAATTCTGAGTGCCCAATCTTTGGTCAAGTTGTACCATATCTCTACCACCAGCATTGACCCAAGCTTTGAGTCAGCCCACTAACTTTGGTGTCAAACCAACCAACTGGAAATCCCCCAAGAGTCCCCAGGAAGCTTCTCATCACTAAGATTTCTCCAGTAACATTTCAAGAGCACCAACAATTAGGAACAAGCTTAGCAAAGAAGAAAGTACCCCCCTGTATGTTCCCTCCACCTGCTGGTTCAAAACCAGTCCTGGCGGGAAGCAAGCAAATCTTGCTTACGAGTTAGATGAACCAGCTTATACCCTGTAGCCATGTGCAGTTCCCTGTCACTGATGTGTCTGGCACCTCTGCTCCGGGAACAACATTCATGCTCCCCATTCCCAGCATGGTATGAATGTGCCGAAGTATGAAGGCAGGTCCCTCAGATCTACAGCCAGTGATGGAGACCTCTCCCTACCCAGACAGTCACTGGTCTTGGTCACTCCTAGCAGACAGCTGTCCATTTTGGGCTATACAGGCTCTCCAGGGCTCAAAGGGAGAGTTGATGGAGATGGGTGGAGCAGGAACTGGGAGCTGACAAGGTGGGCACTAGCTTGCCAGCCTCCAGCCCAGCCTGCTCCAGCACTGGGTTCACCCTTTTAAAGGAAGATTTTCCCTCCCCTCCCAGGCTGCCAAGTCACTCTCCAGCAGCACAGATTGTTATTGCAGCAGCAGCTTAGCAAAAGGCCTCATGTCAGGACAGGATGCTTTCTCTTTGAGGCATTTGGCTGTCAGGAGCTCATAAGCCAGGCACCAGAGCCCACTTGCAGCCCCCCAGTGCCATCCTCAACCCTCAGTGCAAAGAAGCTTTTCATCTTGAGCTGTTATTGACTCCCCAGTTTTCTGCCTTCCTCCTGAAGCCCCCACCCCTGCAGCAAGCACCTCAGTGGAGAGGCCACAGGAAGGCTTTCCCAGTTACAGCAAGGTCTCCTAAAACTCCCAGTTTAAACCCCCCTGTGCGAGCTTCTCACACATGCCTGGAAAATCAGGCACAGAAGCATTTGCAAAGCATGGACATTAAGAGACCGCTGGATTTTTGTGGGCATTCTTCAAATATGTTATTTCTGTCTCTCTCTACATATTTATTTTTTTTCTCTCTAGAGGCTGCAGAGCCCTAAGATGTTCAGAGCCAGCCCTTGGTCCCTCTGCTGGCATCAGCCCAGGTGCCAGGTCACCAGCCTCCCCCAGCCTTTTCCTCACACCAGAGCCCAGCTCTTTTCTCACTCCAACACCATTCCCTGAAGCCAAACGACTTTGACCAGTGTAGAGCCAGAGGAGTAGATGGAAAAACTGTATTGTGATGGTAATGTCCTGGTAAGGGAAGTTACATGATCATTAAAAGCTGAATCAGGGGTGACTTCTGAAGCTGGTCTCACAGGTTTTACCCAGCAGTTGGTGACCTCAGTTACAGAGGACTTAACTTACATGAGAAAAACCCAAATCCTGACTCCTTTTGACTGTACAGATTCAGTTAAAATCCATAAAAGCAACAGCACGGAGTCTTTTTTATTTCATTTGCAATGAGTTCCCCAGGGCATTACTTTTGCTAGAAATGCCATTAGCATTTCCAGTTAAGTTCACTGGGAGGCATTTCTGGTTTTAATTATATAGCCCTTATAACGCTTCCTCTGGCACTCTCTTAGTATGGAAAAAATGAGCCTAGGATGTAGAAAGATAAAAAAGCTATTAATTCCAGAGCTAACAATGGCAGATCGGTATAGTTACAAACAGATTTCTCTCTGTAACCCAGCCCAAACAGCTGGCTTTCAGCGTTTGGATAGGAATGCACCAAATATGACAAAAATGTCTTTATCTGGGGAAGCTAATTTTAGACACTTTTTTTTTTCCAGGCAGTAGAAACACTGAGAGAAGAAATTATTAAATTTCCAATTAAAAAAGTGTTTTTGTAGGATACATTGCACCCAGTGTTTCAGAAGCAGCCTCCCCACTACGTCCATCCCAGGGACTCAGGAGTGGCTGCTCAGCCATGCTGCTGCACCCAGCCAGCAGTGTCCATCCATCCTGTCCCCTCTGCAGCTTCCTCCTGTCCCTGTAACACCACCAGCCCACAGACCATGACGGGCCAGAGCTCTGTCTCTCCAGGTACTCCTGGGACATGCAGCCCAGCCTGACAGATAACCAGCCAAAACACCCAGCCTCTGGGGAAGGTGCATCTGCCAGTGGCTCCACGGAGTTGTGAGAGGTGACTGTCAGCACTCACAGTGTCTCAGCTTCCAGACCAGGACTCACACCACATCCTCACCCACCCTGGACAGCTGAAGGTCAAACTCTGAACCAGTGGGGGTGCAAAACAGGTTCCTGACCCACAAAAGGGAAAAATCTAGCATTTCAGAACTTCCCATTCCCTCAAGACAGGTCTAAGGTATTTCACAGTTTAAATTAGAAAAAAAATGGCCCAACTGCTCCAGCATCTTCTTTGCACATAGGTGATGGGGCTCACACTCTGCTCTGAGCCACCTGTTCAAGGCTGAGAGACTCCAAACCCACCCTGGTGAGGGCAGTGACCCTCCTGAGAAAACAGGACCAGATCCCCACTGTCAGACTGGCTCAAAAATAGTGGGCAAGACATGTAATTGCAGTCACCACAAATAGCGTTGTAAAGAGAGTGATTATAATCCAGTTAGAGGGGGAAAGCACATGGCACATAAGTTGTTACTGGAGAGGTGCACTGAAAGATCTTTAATTTAATCCAGAGCTCTGCTGTTTAAAAATTCATAGGCTTCAAGTTACTCTTGCCATGCTTAAAATTGCTTTGAGTTTAACAGCCTCAGTGCTTCCAAGCAGCTACCTGCAAAATGTTGATCAGTTCAAAACCCCTCATGAACAGTTTATCCATTTTTGTGTAACATGTATTCTCTTCCCGTGCCCGGTCATTGCAGGAGACAGCACAACTCAAAATCAGTGGTGGCTTTAAGGAAGGGGCATTCATGCTCTTGAAGGACACCAAGTGTCGACAGGAAGTGCACAAGAATATCATATATTTTTAAACTCAAGAAATTGGGGCTTAGAAATGCTCACTCTCGATAACAGCAACTGAAACATTGAAATCTGCCAGCAGTTCTGCCTTCAGCAGAGCTCCAAGGATCAGAGTCAGCTCCATCTGTCATGTTGTTTCCAGAGCAGACTGTGGCACAGCCTGGCTCTGTGCTGTCCCTTTTGGCAGCACTGCTGGGCTTCCACCCTGCAGCACCTCCTCTTGCTTCTGTGCTGAAGGGGTGATCTGGGAGTGGAAGCCATGGACAGCCAAGCTACAGCGAGTGAGGCAATGCTGTGGGACACCTCTGCTCACGCCTTTGCAAACTTGACATGACCTCAGATCACTCACTTCACCTAGAGATGCCCTTACAGGTTGTCCTGAAAGGATGCTGGTCATGCATGTGTGTGTAAAGCACATACGAGCCCAGGGACAGTAACACTGACATTTGTTGTCATCTTTTGAGGACCAGCTAGATAAAGACCATAAGGGCCTGTGAATTAAAGGTTTTTCACATATGAAATAGAAAACAAAAATAGAATATAAAAACTTACTGGCCAAAGCAGTTGCTAATAACCATGGTAAAAACATGGCCCTCATGGCCCATCTCAGCCTCAGTGAGACTAATGATGGCAGTGTTCCCCTTTCCAAATTACTTGCAGCAACAGTTCTTCCCTGTGAAGAGCCAAAGAGAGCAGCCCTGCCTCAGCAGACTGTATGAGGTGTAGCCCAGTCAATTAACTTGCCAATTTTGTTATTACAGGACATCATTTGTCTCAGCATTGAAATTATTCCAGAGAGATTTTCTGCATTAAAATCCTTCAGATATTCTCTTGGTAATGCAAAGTACATCAAGACTCCTGTTCCAAGACTTCCAGTGAAAGCAGTGGGCTCTGATCTTGGCATCACTCCAGGCTGAATGCCAGCACACAACTCAAAGCATTTTAACCTCCTGAAAAACTGCAAAAAACATCAGCTGAAGTCACTTCAAAGCAGCCTCATGGTGGGAAGTGCAAGAAATAGACCTCTGTAAGTCACTTGAGATGGTGGAAAAGATATCTATTGGATGTTAGATGAAGGCATAGGCTAGTGGTGGAATAAATGTCCCCAATCTGTGATAGGCTCCATGCTGGGACCTGCACAGGAATGCTGCTGCGGTACGAAACTGTGGCTGGCCGGTTTATCACCAGCAACCCAAGAGCATTTCCCACACTGAGGTGTCCCGCAGAAGTGGCACCCACCAGTTCAATAAACGCAGGCCTTTGCTGGAGGAAGTATTTCACAGTAGTTTATGGGGAAAGTGCAAATTCAGAATGCACTTACAAACAGAAAAGGTGGCCCCAGTTGCCAAACACACCTGAGAAAGAGCTTTCTATAGGCCCATGGTTGTTTTAGGACACTCATACATAGTGGGAACAGAGTTGATGAGGGACCTGATGCATCCCAGCTGTGCATACGTGGTGATCCTTTCTTGGGAAGAGCTTCCCAACTCTCAACAAGGAAACAGGGATCCTCTCTCCCTGATATCTCTATGCACTGTGTTTCCAGCACGCGGTTGCTGCCCTGAAATGAAAATGTTTTCCTGCTTGGGAGACAGGGGCTTATTGTACCTCCAAGGGAAGGTAGACACGGTATTTCACCCATGCTCACGCTCACCCAGGCTGACAGAAAGAGAAGTAGCACCTTCAAAATGCCTGCCATGGTGTGCACATGGACCAGCTTTGGAGCTGCTGTTGGATGCACATTCTTCTCATGGATCTGCGGCTTTCTGTTTATTTTTAACCTCCTTTGCAAACACAGCTAAATATCCTGCCCCTTGCCCAGAGACAGTAACAGGTAACATGGTTTCTCCACTAATGATATCCACTGCAGGTCAGCTTAGCAGCTTTCAGAGCAATCTGCAGAGCAGACCCCCTTGTGTCCAGGGGACACTGCTGGGCTCTGAGAGTCACTCCACTGCAGAACATCTCACCCCAGTGTGACAGCCGGCAGGGCCAGCTGGAGCAGAGGAGGGCATCGTGCACTGACAATGCCGAAATGTAACTGGCACATCTAAATTTAGCCTCTAGAGCCCTGAAAGCCCTCTTGAGTTGCCACATACCTTGATAAATCATTTAAGTCAATGCTGCTTGGCCTAAAGCTGGCTTTCAGATGGGAAAGGCTAAGTGCTGAATGTCAAAAGGAATTTTGACTGGAGCTGAAAGTGTCTGCCTGCAGTAGTTACCAAGGGTATCTGAGCCTTGTGGGGACTGGGAATTAAGGGAGACACAAAGAAGAGACAAAAATGCTTATGATATTTTTGTTGCAAACTTGACTGAGAAGAAATCTACATGTGCAGTGTATATGCAGGGTGAAAGCTAGAAGCATGGAAATAAGCTACAAATACCTGCAGGATGCAGAGGTCTATGGGTGGAAAAGCTGGTTCCTTGTTTCAAGAAGACCAAGCACCTTGTAGAGGCTTCACAAACTTACTCAGCAGAAGAACTAATTGGTTAAAAAAAATAAGGTATTTTACTGAGAGTTCTTCATTCACTGTTGCCTGCTTGGCCCAGCCTCTTTGCCAGTATTTAGAGTTTTGAAGTCTGGCTCCAGAGGCAAAACAAGTGGTAAAAGATTGATAGGTCTCTGTCATGGCAGGGTTTCTTGCACCAGCCACAGGGGTGTCTTCCTTACAAGTGCCTCACCCATGTGGGTGCACACACATGTGCCTATGTCTTTCTCTTTAGAGGTCCATGAAACACATGAGAAATTGTTTGCCTACCATGTTACTGAGTAACTGGAGAAAGACAATTTTGCCCTGGGGACAGAGATGAGTCTGTGACTGCAGGCAATTTTCTGTGCAGAGCAGGCTTGGGGCTTTGGTACTGTTTTCCAGTTAATTGTGAAATTGGATAATCCATGCATGGAGAACCAAAAGTTGGCTGTCAGTACCTTCAGGGGATGAGCTGCCTCACTACAGGGGGTTGCTACTGAAGCCTTGTATACAAGCTGTCCTACATGTAGATAAAATATATGTGTGTATATATATATAAAAATTATTTATATCACATATTTTATAAAATGTATTTAAATGCACCATGCATATCAATATGCCTCTGAAGCAGTAGATATCCTTATCTCCCTCCCTTGTCTGTGCATCTGAGAGATGCCCAAGAGCAAAGAGGCTATGGGGAGTAAAGAAATACTGCTCAGTTAAATAATGCAGCATTAGAAAACTAATGTGAGGTATAAACAACAAATTCCCACTCCTGGGGTAGTTTGGTGTTAATGCTTTTCAAGAACTGGTTGTTAGTGATCAGGAAACTACTAAATTAACAACTCTGCAGAGTTAATTGACTAAACACTTTCAATCATTTATTAGGGAAGGAAATCCCTGCCTGTAAACAAAGCCAGTGTAGGGTTATTTCATGTCAGGAGCAGTAACAACACATCAAGACATTCACAAGCCATGGGGTTGGGGCCACTAAAATTATCAACAGGGTTTAGACTTCAAAAATAATAAATTGGGATTATCTTTAGTTGTATGCAGTTTTCTGCAGCTTTAACTGAAGCTTTAAGACCTGCTCAAATGTAATTTTGGAGATATTCTCTGTAGTAATAAAAGCTAAAACTTCCAATAAAAAAGCTGACAACTCTCACTTTCTCAAAGGTTTCTGGAGAAGCAGTGGAGTGATTTACTTCCCATGTGAGGCAAAGGGCATATTTTCAGTGAGCCCAAATCATGGCCATGTCTTTCTGCCATAGCCAGTTCAGAGGTACCCTATCTGGTGTCTTTTGGGCTATCTTTGGTCCCAGGTGTTTTGCATGGAAATGGCACCTTGCTGGAGAAATCAGGGAGATCAGGACAGGGCCACATTTGCCTTATGCAGTCACATTGTCCCCATTCCTTGGGTGTTGCAGGTACTCCCTGGCATCTGCGGCCAGCTCCATCTGCTGCTTGCCCAACCCCTCATGCCATCCTCATCAGGGTGTACGGGGTGCAAGGCGGTTGCATCCCAGCAGCAAATCTGCTCTGCGTGCATGGCTCTTCAAATGGCCTTTGGCATTGGGAAAGGTTTTTTTCACTCCCAAATAGGCATCTGTTTTTAGGCAATGCAGAAGTTTGAGGATATGCCTTGAAGAGCATGAGGGCAATCTGAATGCAAAATTCATACCCAACTGGGAAAGTTTCTTTCCAATGCTGTCCATAGATGTTTGATTAATCAGACTAAATGGTTTTACTGGAGGTCTTTATAGGCTAAAATTATGAAGAAAAGTGTCCCATCCCCAAAGACTGCATACAGATAGCCTTCTTTACCCAGAAGGATTTGCCCCATCATTCCTCTACATCAGTGGGCTCTATGGGACCTTCAGTCCCTCTGAAAAATGGGTCTCTTCTCCTCAGCACCACTGGGGTGGGGATGGAGCCTTTGCTTTTGGTTCCCAAGGCTTAAACCCATTACCATTGTGGCTGTTCATGTCTCACACACTTTCGTCATCCTGGAAGAAGGGAGCAGCACATTTGCTTCTTAGTGGGCTAGGCAAGCTGTATTGCCACCTAATTAAGCCAGAATTGCAATGAAATGTTGGCGGACTGCAACGTGAGCTGCTGAGGGAGCCACTGCTCTCCATCTCCTTGCAAACTCACTGTCCCACACTCAATACAGTGCTCGTTTTCTTTTCCTCACACTGAATTACATATTTTTTCCCCAGGGGTTATGCAAACTGCACAGTGACTCTTTTTCAACCATCCAGCCAGCACTGCACCTGTTTTCAATCAAAATTTTTCTACTGTAGCTCTCCTTGGCACAGAAAAGTGCTTTGACAAGCTTGAAATTTCCTGCCTCAGGAAGGAATAACATCTCTCTAAAAGAGTGCCGTGAGTTCTGTTGGAGAGGTATTAACCATGAGCTGCAGAGAAGGCTGGACTTACAATAAGACTTAATATAAGAATCAGAAACTTAAGCAGTCTTTGTGGTGGCAGAACTAAAGATATCCCAGAGCTCCTGGCTCCAACCTAACTCAGCCTGGGCCTCTGCCATTTTGGCAGCTTCCTTCTCAATCTCTGTTTCTTGTGCTCAAAAGTTTGCCTACCCCAGGTCAAGAAAATATAGCACATATGAGGTCCCTGTAAGGAATAAATTCAAAGAGACTTCAGCTGAACCTGATGGGGCAGAAGGCTAAACTGAGGCTGCAGCTGATTGTGACTCATCCACTCCCCTTTCCCCAAGAACATGAAGAAACACTCCCCAAAACTGGAGAAATATTTAGGCAAGCTTCAATGCTGGAGAAGAAATATGTGAGGATGTCAGTTTCTGTACAATGGCCTGTGGAGTTTTGTCTCCACTCTCCTTGACCTGTTTCCTGATAAAACGTGCAGTAAGCTATTTATCAGGTAAATAGATAAACCAGCCATCATCATATCAACATATGGCGACAGTGACTGAGAGCTACCCTATTAATTGCTGACCTCATTTCTATTTCAGTCACTTGGCATGTCCTCTAGGAAATGAACAGGATCAGACATGATAAATCCATTTTCTGTGGCACACAATAATCTGTTTTCAAACTGGAGCGGATGCTGAGATGCCCACACTGGCAGCCTGCTGCTGGATGACCAACGGGATTGTAGAGCATTGTGACCACATCCCTGAAGATTTGTGTTGGTTTCCCCTTGTACAATAAACGGTTCTGCTACATCATATTATGTCCTAAATTTTCCTGCTGATATATCACAGAATGGGTCAGGTAGGAAAGGACCACAGTGGGTCCTCTGGTCCAGCCTCTCTGTTCAAGCAGGGTCATCCTTGAGTACAGGATTGTGTTCACATGGTTCTTCAATATCTCCAGTGAAGGAGACTCCACAATCTGTCTGAGCAGTAAGGTCCCAAAGATTAAATCTGGATAGCTGACAGCCTTGGATTTGGATGTTAAACTAATGCAGATAGGCTTAGTACCTAACAACCAGAGAAGACTGGAGAAAGGTAAATGCTATTTGAATTGCTCAAGAAGTTTGAGCCCAGATCTCCTCTTTCTGATTAACCACTGGGATATGAGATGCCAAGGTGTGGTGGTAGGGGTCTTCTCAGCGCCCTGGGTCAGAGCTATTCTGTGCTGAAACAAAACAGTTCTTTGAGAGGTCAAGGATGGTGAAAGGAGTAGGTAAGTATTTAAAAGTATGATTTGCTGGTCTTGCTAGTAGGAAAAGGAGATCCTTAGCCATCAAGAGGTACAGAAACTGCATCCCAGCAGTGGGTGCCCTGAGAGCTGGGCTGGAGAATTGGACACAGCTGTGCTCTGGCCCCAGTAGTGCTTAATGCTGCCCCAGCACAGACACAGCTGCAACTGAGGGGCTGGAAGAGCCAGGTCTGTGCCCTCAGCCTTCTGCAGGCAGACATGGGCTGCCACTCCCTTGAGCAGAGGACAGCTCAGCTTGGACCCTGTCTGCCAGAATCCCTTCCCAAAGCCTTGCACATCCCATCAGCCTCACTCAGGCCCTGGCACAGCCCCACGAAACTGTACTAGACTGAAGGGGAGGGGAGTGGAAGACATGGGTCTGAAGCAGGGAGCGCCCTCCCAGAGCAGCCATTTTCCCTTGGGAGATCTTGTTTTCACTTTATTTGTGTCCCTGGGACCCAGCTGCTTAGCAACTGGATAAAATTGTCACAAAATGCTGGCATTGCCCTCCTTACCAGGGCAGGGGCTGGACTGTGTCCTGGTGGGGCTGTCTGCCAGGCAAGGTGGCCACATAGCACTCATGGAGTGACCCCCATCCCCATCCTTGTTCCCCACTGGGCTCTCCCAAGGTGAAAGGGAATTTGGCCCTTGTGTATGGCAAACACTACACTGTGGGCAAGGCATGCAAGCAGCTCTGCCTGCCCTGGCTGCTTCTAAGACAGGGACAGATGAAACATGGGCACGCCTTAGATCTGAGTGGGTAAATGAGTTTTCCATTCTGAAGGACCAGGAAAAAGAGCACACTTGAAGTAGTCTTCTGAAGTACTTCAAAGGGAAAATATTCACCATTCTTCATTGTATATTAGGCAGAGATGGGGATGAATACACCAAGTTACTTTGGTTCAGGACATTTTAACTAAAACAAAAAAGAAAAAAAGGCATTGAAAAGTTATGGTTATATAGTCTTTGGACCAGAAAAAGAACAGGCATGTGTCTAGTGCCTGCTGCTGTCCTTGCCCTTTTTTGAGTCCTCTGCCTCTGCTGATAATACTCAAAGAGGTATCCAGGCTGCCCAGAAGGCCAAACTCTGCTCAACAGAGCTCACTTCCCTTGAAGGGTCATGCAAAGGGCAAGGGATGAAAATCAAAGATTTTAGAAGAGCAGTTTATAACACACTTGCCTTTATAAGTGGCTGACGTGCAAAAGATAGTTGTTGGCAATTGCTGACAGCTTGTGTGTTTACTTCAATCAGCAAGTATTTATAATTAATTTTTAAAATGTTGAAGTTCCACTGGGAACATTACAAACTGCCCTCAGCACCCTGATGTGCTTCCAAAACATATATTGCCACAAGTCAAAAAGCACAAAGACTCAAATATTTCAGGGTAGAGCTGGGGGAGAAGTGATGATAGTAGGGGTAGATAATGAAGTTGAAATGAAAATGATTTAGATAACTCAGTATCTATTCACAAATATTTAATTTTCATGACTGGAAGCAACCACAATTGTTGTAAATGGGGTGAACTGCTGCATGATTTCTAGAATCCCCCCTTCCTGACACCACAGCTCCACAATATGGGAGATTTGCCAGCAGAGGGATGCCCAGACTTCACTTTTTCTTCTCTCCCATCCCCTTGTCCCCCACCATGCCTCATGCACTCTCTGTGCTGACACAGGAGTTTACAGGCCCCCAGAAGTCCTAGTGGAGCTTAAAATAGCCCTGTAAAAAATAATTATTATTTTCTAAGGCAAGATTTGCTGCTGAGGATGCAGCATTTGCTGAGCCACTCCCTGGGAGTTTTTTGAAGAAGCATGAGGTGCTTCTGTTTAAAATGTGTATTGACAGTTTCTGTCTGTGCACAGAGAAATAGCAGAATACAATTTAACTATTTTTCAGTTTCTTTACATTTTTATGGCTGTTCTTCATGGTAGTTTTAACTAACTAAATCCCTTCTGGCCTCAGCAATAGGTTGAGAAGAAAACCTACTTCAAGACAAGAAAGTGCCATGGACAAATCT
Organism: Campylorhamphus procurvoides; assembly: GCA_013396655.1. Classification (NCBI taxonomy): domain Eukaryota; kingdom Metazoa; phylum Chordata; class Aves; order Passeriformes; family Dendrocolaptidae; genus Campylorhamphus; species Campylorhamphus procurvoides. The sequence continues at coordinate 2,270,095 of WBMV01007695.1, read as the reverse complement.
ACCATTAGGGTGGTTAGAGTGGTGGAGGTGGCTGACCTTGGGGCAAACTCCAAATGAATACCCTTTCAAAAGGCTTACACCTTGAGTTGGTGTTATTCCTTTAAACTAAGAAATGTACCATGTCTCTGAGCACTGCCCAACATCTTGGGGAGCTGAGGTGGTTTAGAGGACACAGGCAAGCAGCAGAAACAACCAGTTCCAGATCAGCAGCCAGGCCCTACCAACATCTGACCTGAGGCTTTAGCAGCAGGTTTAGAGAGAGATTTTTTCATTCTGTGAAGTAATGGGAGAACACTCTCAGATTGCAACCCTGTAGCTAAGCGATTCCTAGTTTTTTCCAGCGGTATAATTATGACAAATTACTCTCATGTTCCCCCTTAATGTTGCTATTAGCAGACAGGCAGGCCTTCCCAGCATGAGCCAGTTCTTGCTAACAAGGTCTGTGTGTACCACATCAGGGAATGTACCACTCACACAGCTTTCAGAGCACTGTAAGTGATCTGCCATAGATCCTATAATGGTACAGAGCCAAATGTATCTACACCTCACATCAGAGAAGGCAGCAAGTTCCAGCCTTAAGTTCAAGATCCTTGATTAAACAAAAAGAACTACAAGCCCAAACTCCTGCTTCTGGGCACTAAGTTGTTCTGTTCAAACACTGGGTGGGTGCTGTGCTGAGAAGGGCCATCATGTTCAGATGGGGCTGTGAAGTCAAATGCCTCGCTTGCCCACTCAGTCACTCACATGAACAGTATAATAGCAGGCAAAAAACCCCCCACCTTACCAGGAATTATATAATCCTCTATCTTCACATGTGCTAAGGTTGGTGGGTCTCCTTCAGTGCAGAAGGAAAATGGTCTAGCACACAGGACAAGGGGAAGCAGTTGCTGTCCTTCACCTTGATGTTAGCAAGGGTTTCAGCACAGAGCACTTTCAATATCCTTACAGCCTGTAGTGGTGGCATAGGGACTGTGCTGCAACAGACTCTGAGAGGCCATGGGCCAGCCAGGTGGTATGTGCAGGTTTTATGGTGCTTAACTCCCTTACATGCACTCTGCTGTGCCTACGGGTGCTGGGTAAGCCCCAGGATAGGACACGGAGTTGGCTCTCTGCAGAGAGCTGGCTGGCCAGGAAAGAGGCTTGATTCCTAAAGGACTCAGGTGTTAGCTCTCTCTCATGTTCCTCGTGATACAGTCAGCAGTCAACTGCTCCAAGTGGGCAGAAAGCTGTGCTTTTTTCTTAAATGCACGAATTTTCTTTTAAATGCAAAGGAAAATTTTGCCTATGACTCCATGCTCCCACCTCAATATTTACTTTCTTATGACAATCTTCATTCCACAAGTTCAGCTCTGTGGAGGGGAACAGAAAGCTACACTGGTGATCCCAGGTATTGAGACATCTCTTTTTTTCTACATAGCTTGTGAACGATGCAATATTATAACAAATTTGTACCCACGTCTAAGCTTGCACGATGAACCAGTTAAGATCTGTAATGTTTTGTTTCAAGTATGTGGCTGAATATTTGTAGGACAGTCTAGATTTTAATCCAAACTTTCACAAGTTTAGACAGCTGTCTCTGATGCTGTAAAAAGGACATGCAATCAGCACATCTGAAAATCAATACACCTCATGGGGCTGAGTACTTCAGTTAATCAAATACTGCAACCATTAGCTTTTTCTCAGCTTCCAGTTAGTTCAAGGGTATTTTCTGCATAGTTACAAGATTTTAAGTGTTAAAAAAAAAAAAGAGTAGGTATTTAAAACACCATGATCCATATGTTTTTTCATTGTTTGAGCTTGACTTTTGCTGCAGCCTGATTTTCCTTCCAGAATTGCTTATTAGGTCTAAATGTAGAGAAAACAAACCCCTGTCTATCTCAGTGATCCTGGACAGCGGGGAATGCAAGGCTAGTCTAGGGCCATCTGTTTCACTGCAAGAAAGGTTTTAGAAAACAAATCCAGACAGTTGATTCATTGTAAGATAGACATAAGTTATGAAAATAATCATGGAAACAAATCCTGTGAAGACCTCTTAAGTCCCTGGCTGGTATTACTGTTATTTTTTAAGTCAGCACTGGCTACCCACATCACATGAATAACACCACATAAGTTACAGAAGAAAAATAGCAATAGCTGCAGAGATCAGGACCTTACCAATGGGTACATTTAATTAATCTAAAATAATTATAGTTGCTCTTCTGGAGCATGATTGGTGTGGGACACGATCTCGGTCTGTCTGGAGGAAAATGGCCCCATGCAAGAGCTCAATATCTCAGAGGCCACGTGTTTCTCTGACGATGAAGCCAAGCTGTGTCCAACTCTGCAGAGATTGGCCTATGGGACACACTCTGGTCACAAGGCAAAGCATAAAGCAGGGAAACTTTGTTATTTAGCAGAGGAAGGAATAAGGAAAGGTCAGATGTAACTTTTCCCAAAATTAAATCTGTGACCTTAGCTTAAGAATCCTTCTAAGGAAGCCTGGACCAGGGACCTCTGTCATAACTATTCAGAGGTGAGTTTTCATCCATGCATTCCCTGGTCGTCCTTTGTACACAACTGGCCAGACTGAAATTCATGTGGCTACAACAGGGTACTTGTTATGCAGCCACACAGTATGCCTGGAAAGAAATTCCAAACTGAACACAGTTTAATGCAACCTTTTATTTTCAGAAGACCCTTACAGCAATCTGTAGCCAAGAAGCAATAAAAACTTTCAATCACTGTAGTCTGAGCTGTGCTGAAACAAACTACAATCCTATTTCATAAAAACCTGTGGTCACTCAGGAATATCAGTTTTGTTCTGCTTGACAGGCGTGTGTGCCCCATCCAAATGCCTCTTCCAGTGACAAATCCAGTATCAGGCTTCACCAAAAAACAAAAACATGATCTGACTGTTGAATTCATCAAGAGAGCTGGAGATCAGAAAGGGTGGGCAGCATGCATGTTCTTCCACATGGAATCTCCTAGTAAAGTTTGCATTTGAAGGGGACCTCAGCTGTTGTGGCAGAACTCTCAGCAGCAATGTCGAAAGAAACTCCCAGCATCCAAGTCAGAATTCTTCAGATGTTCATTGCCAGATTGATAAACTAATATCAGAAGCAAGATAATTTTACAGTAAGTTATTTCAGGCCCTTCTCTCTCCCCATCCCTTTCTCCAAATGGGAGACATTCAAAAGCTGTGCCTTGCTCTGAATTGACCCCATGCAGGGAAAAGGACCTTTGCTTTCTTTTCACTTAGATTTTATGTCCTGTCATTAAGGAGAGACCTCAACCACCATTTACTTCTGTGTTTGGAAGGAAGGACTCAGTGCTCTCCAAGCACTAGATGCTGGTAACAGCAGTGATTTTGTTTGCATCCCAGCAGTCCACACGGGCTCCCACATTTCTTTTGCCTGGTAATTCATTGCACCTCACCCTCGGAAGCTGGGTGTTAGTAAAATGAGAGACAGCTCACACGCAACAGGCAGACAAAGAGAGCACAATAAAATAAGAAGCTTGTGCTGAGCAGTTTGAGAAGCAGATGATAGACATGCACAGGAATGGCTGATCTGAAGTCCTAGGGGATTCAGGCAGAGTAAAAGATCCCCCCAATCCCCATCTGCCCCTTCCCCTTTCCCCCACTAAAACCTGGCACCCGAGGAAGGGAAAAAAGCAGAGAAACTAGAAAGGGGCATGGGAAGCTGCCAATATGCCACAGGGCAAGGAAGGAAGGAAATAGCATGAAGGAGATGTAATCAGTGCGTGGGATGTAAAATACCAGCCCTGCTGAAACCTATGGCTGATATCCCCTGCACTCTCACAGACACAGATGTCACCTGAAGTGTCATGCAGAAATACTCCATTTCTTACAAGAGGACAAAGTTCTAGAGAAACCCCATCATTTTGTCAGAGTTTATGAATCTGTGCTCATACCTCGCCTATATTCAGGTTAATGAACTCCTTGTTTTTCACACTCAGTGCTTGGAATACTCCTGAAATGAAAAACAGGACACCAGAGCTATAAATACACCTCATTCATATTCATCCATGAGCTCTCCATCCCACAATGATGAGTGGCCATGCCAAGAGAGGAAAGCCGTGGTGCAAAGGCGGATTGCTCAGGATTGCTTGGTGCTGGTAGCTGCTCTGACAAAGCAAAGTCCTTGCAAGAGGAAATGTCTTGCTGACTCAAAGCCTTCGTGCAAGTCTCACTTCAGGACTTGTCTGGAAGAGGTGTCCTGAATGTGCTAAACAGTCGGATTTAGATGATACTCTGAAATGAAGCCAAGCAATTTGCATTTCTTTATATATCTTATTTAACTTTTATCTCTCAGTAGTTTAATTACTTCCATTGCTACAGATTGAACCAGAATGTAAAGAGAAGAACAAAAGAAAAAAAGAATCAGTCAAGAAAGTTGATTTTGCTTGTCTTGAGCGAGTTGTGTTTTATTTGAACTTAGAGCCACAATAATGATAATTTCAGCATTCGTGCAGCCATTTTACCTATCTCTACTACTGCTGCTCTGGAACAAGAATGACACTGTGCACAAATGAACTGAGACCTAGGATGCCTTGATGCACAAAGAAGCATCTGCAGCCAAAAGGGGACATGTTACGTAAAAGGTGCAGGAGATACCTACCCAAGTGCATGCCAGTTGTCTCTTTGCATGAGGCACAAGTAATATTTGAACCTTGAACTTCTGTGATCCCAAATTAAGCTCCTGAGTGAGCCACAAGAAAGGCTATAATGTGGACTTTACCAGCATTCTTCACGTGCCTTCTACATTACTGCAGAGTTTGTGAAGTGAGCTCTATTCTCATGGGGAAATTTTTCATTGGCACCAGAACATTTCTTACTTTACAGGAGAAAAGCCATCCTAAAAGCAAATGCTAAACACAGCTCCTTTCTGTTAGTCATGTACACACTTGATCTCAGACATTGTGCAACATGCTCAACAACAGCCAAAAGTGGAACTACTTTTCTCTTTTTTTTCCAAAGAGGAAGAAATTCCAGAGGACGAAGATACTCACGACTTGCATTCTCTAGGCGAATTAGGCAGTTCAGAAAATCATCAAATTCAATCTGGAACTGTTCATCTGAGTATCGGAGGACAATCAGTTGCAGCAGGTAGTTGTTGAGTTGGTATCCTTCCCAAAGACATATGCACAAAGGAAAACTGAGCAACCTTGTAGGTCGGGGGGAATCTACAGATCTCTGTTAACTATTCTTGAAAACAAGTTAATGGGAGGACACTCTGTGGTATACATCCATCCAGAAAACAATCTGACCACAAAGTTCTTCAAGCTTGCAATGAGTAACAAACTCTGAACAAGAATTTTTGCAGTCACTGTATTTTCTAGTCTATTTATGTTGTGATGCATGAGAGACCATTCTGTCTTCTTGAAATTTGGAGAGATTTTTGCAAAACCACGTGCTTTAATAAAAATAATTTGGGATCAAATACTAATACAGTGACTGCTTTTCATAACAAGCAGCTTACTCACTATTCCTTCAACTCTTAAGGGTAGATGGACTGTGAAGTGGTTTTTTTCGGGGTATAACCCTGCACATGTACAGCACTGTTGAGTTAACAGAGCTCAATAAAATGTAAAGATTGTTCTGACTGACTGCCCTGCAGGACTGGGGATACCTGGGGTAAAATTAATCCACTCAAAGTGCTCAGATCCTCTCTGGGGTTTAGACCTCCTCTGTGTTCAGGAGCCCCTGGCCTGTCCCCTTCACCCAGAGCTGACCTCCCCAACAGGTTTGCCAGATAAAACACAGTGTTTGTCTTACCTGCAGCTTTCAGAGCACCACGAAGCTCATAAGAGGACATGGAGCCAGATTTATCGAAGTCAAATTGAAGAAAGATACTCTGTTACAAAAGTAGCATATGGAAAGATCAGTATTTGAATACAAAAGGGAGCACAGATATGGCATGGAAAGACAAGGTGTTTAACAGCATAGCATAAGCATTTAAGAAAGACTTTGGTCTAGATCCAGTCTGATTTTATAACTGAGGAGCAAATCTCAGTCCCAATCCTCTTTGCCATACGAATAGGTTGTTGTGACTTAAAAAAGCAAAATCTGCCAAATCCAAGGATTAAAAAATAATGAGTTGCTCTTCATTAAAAATTCCATGATTTTTTAAAACATGATTTTATCTAGAAAAGACCTATTTCTGTTTGCCTTTTAACTCTTAACTGACACATTCTCTTAATCTCCTTTTATGTTTTTCTCTGAAATTCTGAATGCTAGAGACAAACTGTTTAACCTGAGGTTAAGATTGTCACTTACTCATTTGCTTTTAGGTATAAAAGATCTCAATAGTCACATCCATGGTACTACCAAGAGAACCAGTCAAACAGTTCGAATTTTGATGTAAATATTAAACAATTTTTAAGTTGGAGTTAAGTTACATCCTCTTAATGAAAAAACAATACAAGTCAATTTTTGGAATATGAATTATTTAGAGCTGTTTTCACATTTAGGCTAAAATTTTCCAGCAAATATACATGCAAATCTTCCTACAGGATACAAAGATTTCTCAGGCCCCCTTGTTAAAAAACAATGTGTCCTTTGTTAAAAGACATGTGGCATTAGTACCCAGAAAAAGTGTTTGCCTTTTCTCTTGGGCTAGACAAGAAGCAAAGAAATGCATATTTTGAATGCTTTGGTGAAGCATGAATTCAGAAAAATCTATTAATGGCCATAAGGAAACAATTATGATGTCTCTATTTGAATATTCAGTCTGTGGCCACATTCTGCAGGCCTGCTTATTCTTACTGCCATATACAATGGTAGGAAAATCTGTTTAAAATTAGAATCAACACTTGCCCAGACTAAGGTACAGTTGACTCCTGAGAGATCAGTAATGAAAATGCAGTGACTTTGGAAATTATTGTTTCCACTAGTCATGAATCATCACTTTCTTCTTCTGTACAACAACAGTAATGGAAACTCCTTAAGTTTCATTTTGATTGGCTTGCTTATTAGTGTCCATTGCACTCCTTATTCCAAACATAGTTGATTTGCTTACAAAAATCTCTCGTTATTTCCAGAAAAACATTATGGTTTAGCATCAGGGAAAGCTAAGAATGTCTTTGACTATCCAAAACAAGTCCCCATGCTTTTAAAACATTTGTTTTGTGTTAAAATTCATGGCTTGTAAACACTCCTGTCTCCATTTTTGTCTGCGCATACATAATAAATTATGCAGGAAGAGGCTCATGAAATGAACAAATACAATGAATAATGTCACCTACTATCCATTTCTTCATTTTTTCCCAGAAAACTTTGAACTCACTGAATTCCAGTTTCCCGTTTCCACTGGTCTGGTAATCTGAACTAAGGAAAAGGACTTGTTAAATGAAGGTCCAAATCCTGTATGAACTTATCAGCATTGTTCCTTCGAGCATAAAAATGTTCAGTTGTCTGTAAAGCCTATGGTGCTGGTGAAACTGGTATCGGGATTTCTCATGAGGTACAGCTCCAGCAGTTTCAGTCATGGCTGTGGCTGTGATGCTTGAGGAACATTATGTGACATAAAAACACAGCTGAGCAATTCAAACTCCACAGGAGGAAGAAAGACAGATTGTTCTAAGGCAAGAACAGCTTTGGATGTAAATGGGATATAAATGATTCAGAGAATTAAATTACCTGATTAAAACAAATTGCTACTGTACCCGAAGGAGTTAGTCAACAGTGTGCTATTCAGTGTTTTTATCTAGAAACCAGGCTCTGTTGCAATGGCTCAACCAAAATTAATGGGAGTCATGGGGTGAGGCTGGCAAAATCCGGTCCTTATAGCCTGAAACAAATGCCTATATAGGAGTTCTGAGAGACAGTGATTACATCTGCCTGATCTTCCTTCTGCCTGAAGTGTGAGGCACTTATTTTACTGAGTTACTGATGTCCCCCAAGCATGGTTCACTTGCAGGATGGAGTACCTGCTCTGAAATGTTAAATTAGGACGGGTCCCATTCCCCTTCCCTTTTCCATCTTGCAGGACAAAGACCGTGCTCAGATGGACACTAGCTCAGCAAGCATTCACAGAGGTCAAAACATGTGAAGAGGGGTCTTAGCTAATGCCTGCTGTTATTTAAGTACCTACACTGGTAACATTATTGTTATTGGCACCCATAGAACTCAATAACATTATCACTTCTGCAGAGTCCATTTCTTTACCCAGCCAGGTTCTTCTTGGGGTCCTGTAGAACTCTGTCCCTGCTCCTCACCACAACAGGGTGACTGTTGCCAAGGAATTCGATAGTGTGTGACACAGAGGAGACTCTGCCAGCATTGACTTGGGCTTGCATTGTGCTCCAAATAGCATGTCCAGGGTGGGGTGGTTGTGTCTGTGTTCCTTGTGCTTCCAAAGCAGAGGAAGAAATGCCTTGCCATTTATTCAAAACTATGTAGAAATTTGCTTGGAAGCACTGCAAATCATGGAAACTATTTAGTTAAATCCTAAATAGTAAACCTAGGACTCATGCCATGCTCCTGGGTCAAGTGCAGACCATGGCTCTGTGCCAATACCATGTAAGGATGAGATATGAACATGGACCAGCTCCCTACTGAGGCTTCGTTTCTAAGGGAGAAAACTTAAGACTGGTCCCCTCTTCCTCATTGCATGTGCAGGGTGAGTGATCTGTACTGAATTTTAATATTATGGGCATAAATTTAACAGGATAAAGTTTTGTTTGTTTTGATTTTCTATTAGAAACGTTTGAGAGCATGTTACCTCTATCACAGACTGGAGCAACAAAAGCTAAAGATAAGAACTTCTCAGGTAAACAAGCAAGACATAAACCTAATGCTAGATACTTGCCTTGTCAGGGCTGTATCTGTTTTGTCTTACGTGTAACAAATTTTTTTATTGGCCAAGCATACTGCAAAAGCAGCTCTACCTGAGGAGAACCCATACTAAGCAAACTCAGCAGGCACCAGAGCATTGCAAAGGATGAATCCAGTGGGGAAGTACCAGGGCTGTGATTCATCTCATCTAATGTCTGAGCAGTCATTTAGCACCCCTCAGTTAGGTACACCCAGAACAATTAATTACACCATCCTTTTCACTATCTACAAAGGATGTCTAGAGAGCTAGATTAGATGCAGACACCTACACCACAAATGCCTAAATTTGGACAGACAACTCTCACCCACATGTCTGTTTCCTGGAGTCCCAGAATCTAGCTGAAAGACCAGATTTTCCAGTTCTCAGACTGGTGGTCAAAAACACACAGTTTTGATATTAGCAATTTTCAACACTTGGCTGAACCTTAATTTCTGACCCATAACTTAAATGCACAAATCTGTCTGGTGAATTTAACTCTCCAGACAAAAGACTTGAGTTCTATCTTCTAGGCATTTTTCAAATAAACCACAGCTTGAAAAAATGCACGGTTATATAGAGAAGTGACTTGACATTTACTTCTAAAGGTGCTCAGTATTGTTGCCTAAAATGGGAGAAAAGAACTTTCCAGCCAATATCAGTATAGATAAAATAGAGAGCAGGCCTTTCATGAAAGCACTTGCAGGTGCAAAATACATAGATGCAAACCCAGTATAGAGTTCTTACAAATTTATAACACTATTTAATTATCATATGTAATGGATAGATCCAACCCGAGAATCGTCTGCCCCCAGAACCTCCCTGGGTGTACCTCTTTGGAGCTTCTCCAAAGATTTTGGGCCTTCTATCTTACTTTGACTACAGTATAACTTCCAGATGCATGTGACCCAACAAGATGTCCTTGCTAAAATCTCTTCCTTGAAAAGAACATTAAACAGAGAAAGGGGTTTAGAAACTGTCAGCTGCTACCTTAAGTGTGAAGAACTATAGAGCTATATTAAAATCCACAAATACATGAAGATCTTAAGGCATCAGAATTAAAGCATCTAAGTCTGCAGCAGAAAACAGTTTGTCTTAAAACTCCTAACTCCAAGTTTCTAAAATAAAAATCAGAATATAACTTTCACTTCTTTTCTTTTTCTTTGGGTAATGTTCTGCCATGACATTACCAAACTCATCTCAGATATCCATGACAAATAATGTTATGGGCAACTATATTCAGTATTCATTTAGTCTCACAAGCACTTATTTGAAAGGATACATCCATAAGAGAAATGATATTTCTGCATGAAATGAGACTTAAGTTCTTGAATTTGATGTTCTTTGCTGAAAAAGAACAATAACAGAAAAGAAGTCACTGGGTAAAGACATCTTTTATGCACTGAAAGTAGAAAACAGCATTCACGAGCAGAGACAGCAGTTGGCTCTTCGTCCTCATTGTGAGAGGACCTGTGCACCAGAAGATGAAGGCAGCTCTCGCTACAGAGAAGTCACAGTCCAGACAGAAGATGTATTTACTGAAGACACGACAGGAAATACTGTCCTTGTTTTGTAAATCAGGAGATGAAGCTTAGAGACTGACAAGTTTCCCATTGTACAAAGGGCCTGTAGCAGAGTCATGAACTACATCAAGGTCCTAAAAGTCTCAACCCAGTGCCTGTCTCTTCACAGCAGGGCAGTAGTGCAACAGAGAGCTGGCCTCACTGAGCTGGCACGGACCATGCTGGAGGCAGGGCAAGCTAGTGGTTAGATTACAGACCAGATGTTTTCCTGGCTCTTCTCTAGCTGGCTGGCGGATACCAAGCAGGGGTTGCAACACAGCCTTTATTTTTCTATTTGTAAATGAATCTAATAGTAGCTTTTTAAAAGTTTTGTAACTTTTAAAGCCCTTAACTTGGAAGTTATCAGCACTTACTTTTTTTTAATACAGCATTCAGAACATATTCGAGTTCTTCTGCAGATATCTCCATGTCCTAAAGTAAAAAAATAATAATAATAAAAGAAAAATAAAGTGAAGCATCTGTTACTTGAATATTTCTGTAATCAGACTCATTAAAAACCTCATAAAACACAAACATTGCCCATCTATACTTTATTGTAACTCGGGAAAAGAGAACCATACAAAACCCAGAAAAGGCTAAAAACTAAAGAGCTGGCAAAATAGAGGGAGTGCTGCTGCATGCATAAGTCTGTCTGAAGGAGACCTCAAGCAGGAACTGTTGATTCAAGGAAAAATCAACTGCAGCTGAACATTAAACAAGGTAGGCTCCCTAAGACCCTGAGTTCTAAATTTGGCCATTCCGCTTGCTCTCCAGGGACTGCACCCTCCTCCATCTACACATAAGGCATGGTGACATCTTGTGCCCAAAGAACACACTACAACTAAACATACTCCTTTCAAAATCCATCATTTTTATTTCGCATGGTTCAGCATGGGAGCAGAAGTGTTCCCCCTCTTTCTACATTTTATGCTGACCCACAAAGGTCTCTCACTCACCTTTCCTGAAATCTGCTCAAACAATGCTCGGAACTGCTTTTCTTCTTCAGTTTCTTGTGGGTTTGGTGTTGGGTGCAGAGGCTGCAACACCAACCATACAAGTCATTAATACAATTATAAAACATAACATTTCTGCAGAACATAGCACCTCTGTGCATCAGGGACCATAGTACATCTTAAAATAAGGGTACCCATTCTCCTGAACATCTCTAGATCTGAGGTCTCCCAACCATGTAACTGCCCAAAAGGAGTCTTACCCCCTTGTTTTCTTCACCTAGGGGAGTGTGTAGTGTGCCATTGCCTTAGCCAAGTAAAAATCAAGAGCACCCATCCTGGAAAACACCTCTCCCTCTCATCCCACTCCTGCACCATTCTGTTTCCATGGTCCTCCAACAACCACAGCTCTCCCGAGCTCTCTCCAGTGGCATCATCCTGGGACCTCTCACCCTTCTTGAGAGCACCAGCCAGAGGTTGCTGCTCTTCAGCATATTAACCCAGCACCATCCCAACCCTAGAAACACTTTCAGCTGGCTGCCAGCTGAGTGCCTCAGTGCAGCTGCAGGAGTATAGAGTCCAGGCTTCAGTCTACACCAACAAGCACAGAGATGCCATAGTGTACAGCCACTGCTAGAGTTGGGGTGACCATGTGGACAGAGGGGGGGAAAAGAAGGCAACAGCACAGCACAGGAGGCAAAGAATCAGGCTTTGTTTTCTCTACCCATGGAAGATAAACATGGGTACTATTTAGTGCACTCTAGAGTGGCCCCAGTGGCACTGCTTGGACACTCACACATTTTATGACTGTATGTATGTTCTTCACTTCCTTCTGATCAATTTTGAATGCGGTCCCTTAGTGACACTGGGGCAAGTGAACAGATTTATTTTGCTACTGAACCTGGCCCAGAGATCCCAGAAATGAAGTTGCACTTGTTTAGCTTATCCCTGGAGGAGGGTTTTACTAAAAAGGGACAAATGAATCTTGGCTTAGCTTGTTTCCATGGGAAGGCACACCACAATTAATGGCTTATTTACAGGGATACACTTAAACAGGAGCTGACTCAGACTCAGCTGCAATTAGTGCTCAGCAGGCAGACCAAGCCATTCAGAAACATAAAGAATTTAATCATTTCAGTAGGCACATGCATGTGTAAGCATTCCCTCTCAAGTCCTGCAAATACCGAGAAGTAAAATAAAGACATTTATATACAAAATGAATGTAGGCCTGTGGTCACTCTTGCTTCTTATTTTTTCATAATATATAAAATTTTTAAAGATGTGAACATCCATGTGCCCCTTTAGTGCTAATGGGTGTGCTTTCACTGCCCACGTGGTGGCTGACACCCACCTCTAGTGCTGGCTGACACTGACTGCCTTGAAGCAAATGCAGAAGCCTAATGATTATGATTTTAATTGTTACAGCTCTTTTACCATATTCAGCAGAGCTGAGTGTTTCAGTGACATACACAAAGCTGGCAATTGTGTAACATTCCTGTGAAATGAACGTGTTTTAACCAAAAACAGTAAAAGCAATGTATGCCGGCTTCTGCTGAGCTATTCTTTGCTATTTTAAGTGTGTAGACTTACCTCAGGGAGATCAATGGCAACATTTTCATCTAGATCCCTGGAGAAAACAAAACCTTATTCGGTATCTGAAAACATTCAACATCTGCTTGGGGTTCAAGCTTGCTTATTATATTTTCCGGAGGTAAATGATAAAACAGCTTCTTTAACTCAACAGGTTTGGTTTAGACAAAATTCCTCAGACAATCAGACTTTTGCACTGTTTAAATTTTGGTATAAACACTTGAAACACATTTTAAGCAGTACTCAGATGGCACAGCTGTACATGTTGTCTGCTAAAGAACTAATCTCATTCTTTATTCAATGTGAACACACTTTTTTCTCAACACCCTTTTTTAATATAAAATTGCCCTTCAGATGAACTCTGTGAGGAAACAAACAGGAAGCAAACACTGCTGCATTCACAGATTCCCAAATAGTATCAGGCATCTAGCAACACTTCCCAGCAGATTCATCATGATACACCGTACTTCCCTACCTCCTAAACTTCCCTCAAAAAAATAGTCAGGTTTAGCAAAAATGGGCAAATGCAGAAAATCTCCAAGCCATCAGGAGCTTGTCATGTCAGGTCTCTGCTGTAGGGCTGGGTGCCCAGCAGCCAGACTCTCCCCGGCAGCCACCAATCCCAAGCACAGGGGAACACTGAAGGGTTTGTTGCTGACTTACTCAGTGATGGCCTTCTTCTCAGAGAAAATCCTCAGGCAGAAATCTGCCTCCTGGTGTGGCTCAAACGTGGTTGGAATAAGAACGTAATCACCTGGTGGCAGCTTGAATTGGTTGGATACTTCCCTTAAATTAATGTAGGTTTTGCTCCTGGCCTTGGAGGGGTGGTACCTGAAGAAGTCTTTGCCCAAGTGTCCATCTCTGCCAGGGCTCTAGAAGGAGAAAGGCAGTGTTGCACTGGCTGGGGTGTGCTGGAGGCTAAACTTGCCCCTTTCCTAATTACAGAACCAAACTCTGTCTGGTGCTGACCCCCAGCTGTCATCCTGACTCTCATCCCCTCACCCAAGTGCTCACAGCAAAGTAGCTCCCAGCTTATGGCAAGGACCGATTACCAGTGTCCTTTCCCACCCAGAAGGCAGTCTCAGATGACTTCCTACTTAAACATTCCCTGCCATTAGATATCACCATCCCAGACGGGGTGTCACAGAGCAGCAACAATAGATTTGCCAAACTCAACTTCACTCAAGGACAGGCAACCTTGTGTGTGACGTGCCCCAGGAGGCTTAGAAGAAGCAATACCCCCTCTCTGTGAGTCAGGTAGGGGATGACAGAATCATGGGGCTGAGGAGTCCATTCTGGGCACCCATGGCTCTGCAGGGACTCCTGAATCCTCCTCTGAGAGGACCCCATCCTCCATGGCGTTTGATGTAATCGAGAAGATTATTTTAAGAGCAATGGTCCTAAAAATACATGATGACTGGCAGGCATACAAACCCAGAGCAAGATCCAAATACCAATAATGCAGCTACTGTGCTGTAAAAGCAATAGAATACCTCATAAATAGAGTAGCCAATGGTTAGCATTTCAGCACCAAGCTTCTTGAGTTTACGGCGACCCTTTTGCATCAAGGCTGCTATGAATGTGCAGTCATCTTCTCCATCATCTTTCTCTGTCAAATGTAGCTTTATTTGTGGATTTGTCCAGAAAGTTTCTGCCAATATAAAGAACACCATAGAGTTTCTTGCCTCAAGAATAATAAACCACCACTACTACTAAAAAAAAATAAAAAGAGGGACAAAAAAAGACAATTAAGCTGAGGTTTCTCTCAAACTTACTTTTTCCACTAGCTATCATGCTTCTTTCCACTGAGCTTTGCAGAAAATAAGCCAAACTCCCTCACTGAACTAGGTGTAGAAAAGATTTTATGTTCGGCACTTTATTAAGTTACCATGGTTTAAATAATGTTGTCAGATGGGATTTTGTTAAAAGAATAAAGCCACAATGATCCCACAGTGCTGGAGCCAGTCTGCAGTAATACAGTTCAGATCCATGATACTGCTTCGGAGCCACATAAACATGTTGGCTGAGCTGGACTTTTTGTCTCACTTTACACTTACTGCTGCAGTTTGACTGACTTATTTGGACCTAGTCCTGCTCATGCAAATGTCAATGAGAGGTAAATCAGATCCATTGAACTTGAGAGCAAAGAAAGAAATTCTTTTACTCCAAAGTCTCCAGTGGGACCATATGAACATTTATCCCTCTGCTCATTGCTGGTTTGTTCATTCAAATCAGCCAGTCATAATGCCCACAGTTTGAGTTTCCTCACTCCTGGTTTGTCCATTCAAATCATTCAGTCACAGGAGGTGGAATGGTCTTATCTTTAAAGTACAGTGCTCTTAAAGCCCATGGTTTGTGTTTCCTCATTTATATCTTTGGCTGGTTCCTGCTAGTTAAGGCTCAGTTGAACTGCCCTGCACCCACAGTTCTGGCGATGGTGTAACTAGAGAGGTAGTTGAGGCTGGGTAAAGACTTTGGTGCCTGCTTCTCATTTTCAAACTAGTATCTACTTACCTAGAAAATTTCTACATCCTCCTGCAGTGGCTCCCCGGACCCAGCTCCCCTGGTGGATGGTCACTTCCCACTTGTGGGCAGTGTTGTCTTCCAGGGCATCTGGAGTCAGGTTGCAGATTTCAACTTTGTCAAAATGCACTTTGAAGTCTTCAAATTTCATCCTGAGTGAAAGACATGGAAAGGAACAGGCAGTCATTGATTTCAGTGAAGGATTCTCAGAAGAAGTATTTACTCCCCAGAGTACCAGGGTCAGATCACCAACAAGTGTAGGGTAGTTTTGGTGATCATGGACATATATATATATATAAGTAGTGAAACTAGCTTTCACTCACTGTAGTGTAAAGCACAAGCCTCCTTTTGTCTGACATCTCTTATACCTTTCTTTTTACATTATAACTGTTTATCTCATTCAGTTACAATTGAGTATAAGATGAAATGAAAGTGACACTAGCACAAAACCTACAGTGGAAAGAGTTATTTCATCAACACCATCCTGGCCTTAATGGCTGCACCTGCATAGCTGAATAACCAACCAAAGAGTATCAAGCATATGCAGAAACTAAGTCTTCAAACAAGTCATCTGTGTGTTCAATGCCAGCCACAATGACAGCACTACAAGGGACGCACGGTGATGGATCAGTCAAGCCGTGGTATGATTATCTGTCTGCACTGCATTTAAAGTAACATTTGGGCCTCTGCTAAGGTTCCTAGGCTGAAGCTGTTCACCCTCCTCTCCTTTAGGGGTACCTGAGACCCTGTCCCAGGAAAAACGTACACCAAATATGACAAATAAAGTGTGTTTGGACTTGAGAAATGGCTCCAACCTGCCCTTGAAGGTGGCATAGACACTGCTGCCTGCTACTTTGTCAAATAGACTGCACTACATATATCTTATACCCAAGGTGGAGACACATATGTGGTCATGGGAAGGAGGAATCAAATGCCAAAATATGGGTAGTTTTGAGCTGCTAGGCTGGGCTGGTTGAAACTGGCCTGCTCAGCATCCTGAGAAGCAGATAAGCCACATGATTTTACCTAGCAAGTAAAACAACAGAAAGATACCAAGGGTCCTGCTAGCCAAGGAGTTTGGTTCAGGGCTGAGCAAACAGCTAAGAGAAGGGGCAGCCAGAGCCAGACACCACTGTGCATGGTGTGCAGCCCTGAGCAAAAGGAACGGAGCAGGGAAGCTGTCTGAGAGACAGCAGCTAGCATGATTTGCACTATTAGGACAGGAGGACCATAAGCTGTGAGACTGAGGGTAGCCTTGGTAGCCTGTAAATGAACAGAGGTATTAGGTCTTCCTGAGGGCAATCTGGCATCCAGATGTGTTCTCTGCTCTGAATCACTATCTGTAAGAGCCCTCTCTCTCCATGAACCAAGAAATAACACACAGAAATTGATCGGCTCATTAAAAAACTTCTACACCTATGCTTTTCCTCCTGTGGCTGATGCCTATCAACAAAATGGAGTAGCAAGAGAGCAAAAAGCCCTCCAAGAGCAGAGTTTATCTGCAGCAGAGACAGAGAGGACCTAGCTAGCCCCAGGCATGGCTCAGCAAACACAGCTAGTTACATTTTTCTTCCTCATAAGAAACAGACAGCTGTGGTGGTATTAATTTACACTCGCTATGGGTCATTTTACAGCTTTGTTTTGGTGTGGGAAAAAACCTCAGGATTTGCTTTCCTGAGGTCTGTCCTCTTTCTTGTGATTCCCATGTATTGCTGTGCACTAAAGCAGGGGCAACACAGCAAAATCTGTCTCGAAGTGGCTCCATTTCCTGGCCACACTATGCAATCTTGAGCTCTTTAGAAATGTGCTGCAAAGCAGATGAAGGAGCTGCACTTTACAGATTAGATTTGACTCCTAAGAGGTAAAACACCTCTTCTGTCTTCCCTAGAGCTGTTCTGGGTTTGTACTTAAGAAGGGAAGAGAAGACTCCACCCCTCTAATTTTAGGAGGGAAAGGACTAGGGTGAGTGAGAAGTTGATTTCTTTGTCAACAGCAGGATGGTTCTTTGCATCTGTTAGAAGCACCAGGAAAAGACTAATCTGAACTGCTAATACATAGTCAGAATATCTTTGGGGTAGTCAAAGAGGTAGGTCAGAAGACCTAAAGCATGCTACCATGAAGATTTTCTCCAGTTCTTGCAAATCGAGATGAAAACAAGGGACAAAAGGTCTTATCAGACCATATTCCCTGCCTTGGCTGACTTATCCCATTCAAGGTGTCACATCATCTGAGTGTATTCAATCAATGCGAAAAGGCAGCACAGCTGTAGAGGGCTACATGTTCATCTCTTTCCTCATTCAATCATTTTATTGCCTTCAGGGATACAACACATTATTGCTTACGCAAAGTCTTTATGGGAAGCCTGAGGAGGAAACCATTAAGGTGTGGCTTAGGAGGGCAAAGAGACAAACACTCCTTAGAGAAATACACAGAAGTCAAAAGGCATTAAGAAAAATAAGTCTGATGGACAGGGTGGAGGGTTTAACTGGTATTGCACTTGCCTGACTGGTTTTTGAAATATTTCTTATCTTTTGCATATGATTTTTGTCCACTTAATCCCTTCAGTGGAAATTTCAGTCCCAATGGCTTTTGTTTCTGCTCTGAATGGCTGAGATGCAGGATGACAAAAGCCAACATTTGTTTAGGTATGCCCAAACTCATAAATTTTTATTTGCCTTTGAGGATTTACTTAACTATCAGCTTAACTCTATTGGATAAATGACTTTTCCATGAATTTCATTGTTCATTTGATGCCTACTTGCACTCTTTTACTTCCACTACAGGGCTGGGTTTTCAATTATGCCCTGTATTGAGAGACTTGCTGCAGTTACTTGGATTCCATGTAGTCTTTGTCCCAGTTTCATTCACCCCATAAGCTCCAGCTGTACCCAGGTCAAAAACAGAAAAAAAAAACCCACCAATAAAACCAAACCAAACCCAAACCCGAACCCACCAAAACAAAACAAACACACCCAAAAAAATGCAAAAGCTTTTTGAAGAAACTGGAAATGCTCTACTTCATTTGCAATGTCAAAAGCAAAATAACTCAAAATATCCTATATAAGAATATAGTAATGGAGATGCCACTGGACCTACTTCCCTCCAGAGCTATCAAAGTTTGGGATAAATTATTTTGTGTGATTTAATGTGCTACATTGTCTATGTCTAATAACTTTTCAGGCCTCAAGTTGAATTTTGGTTTAACTTGAAGGAAAAATCTGGAATAGCAGCACTGCATACCTCTCTATATTTACTTATGTGTGAAAAAGATAAGCATCTGGCCCTAGGAAATGTGATAAGACACACTGTCAGTGAGTGCACAGAATGGTTGATACAGGGGAGAAATCATGTGCAAGTCAGCCATCTGCTCTGTCTGAGATCATGAATTTGGCGTGAAGAACACTTAACACTTCTAAAGCAATTTCCACCATGTTGGTTTTTTTTTTCCATTTAATTTCATCTTTTCTTCAAATTTTCCATAACTTCACACATATCTTGGTGTTCTTCTACTTTCTGCAATTAGTAGTATTGCTTCTCAGGGCTCTCTTCTCTTTCAGTGTATGGCTATCATCAACCCTGAAGGCATTTCATAGGTGATACAGTACAACACTCCCTTCTGTAGAGCCTGACTTTGTTCATAGGAAGGATTTAAAGGGGGTTACATTCATGGGAGACACACTGTATTTGGAATATACTAATGCCATCAACTAAACCGAGCTTAGAAGACTTTTGTCATTAAAATAAGTATGGGCACACATGAAACACAGAAAAGCAAGTGAGCATTCTACCTGCCCTCTCTTAGACAGAATCTTAGACAGAATTTCCTCACACAGAGACTTCCTTATTGCATGTTTTGGCCACTTGCAGCTTGATTTCCAAATAGAGTCACACACTTTAAAAACCTGTGGCTTACCAGAACTCTCCATCATCCCGAGCTGCCTGAGATAGGCGTTTCTGCTCTGATGGGCTGACTGAACGCCACTCTGGAGAGCTGCAAGAAAACGAAACCAAGTTTCACTACAGGTATGTGGCAATTAGTTTCCCTGGCTCAGAGTGACTGTCTGAGCATAGCAGCAGGCTGTCCTTTTTCCAAATGTGTTTTATTTGTGCAGCTTACACAGATGCAGATGCATTTAAGAGGCTTCCCAATTCTGCTGGCACTCATGGTCACAGAGACCCAATTAATGTAGCTGGTAGCAGGACCAGGTCAAAAAATCCCAAAGCTCCTCCAGAATGGTCTTAACATGAGTTACTGCCTGCATTCAGAGTTGGGACTGCCCTCAGGTGTTCAGGTTGGATATAATAGGGCTAATTGTAAACCTCCAGATTTTGGTAAGTCACACCTCTCCTTAAATCTCTTTTCCATCTGTAGCACCATCTTATCTTTTATGATTGTCTCTAATTTAGGGCCACATGTTTATTCAAAATTGAATCAATGGGAACTGAATAGTGTCCTTCCCGCACACAAAGAGATTTGCTGGAGTAACTGAGATCCCAGGTGAAGTCTTTGCCTCCTGTCCATTCACCCCTGCAACACCAGCTGTGGCAGATCAAAAACCAAACTAAAACCTGATAAAGCTTTTTGGAAAGACCAGAAGTGCCCTATTACATTTCCAATCTGACATAACAAACAGGGAGTAGCAGGTACCTTGTGTTGAGGTTTTTAATTCCAGCAATAACTGCAAAATGTTAATACAGATTCCTGTATCGACCTGCAAGCCCCTCTCTGCATCTTAAGCTCCAGAGAGCCTCCCAAGTGCAGAGTCAGAGCTCTGCTTTGCAGAGACAGCACGAATTGCCAGATGCCTGTCCTGATTATAACCTCTTAAGCACTCATTGTATGTGCCAATTGTCCATGTTTGTTTTTTGGGTTTTTTTCCAAGATAACAAAGAAGCAGAGCTGATGTGGACATATTTTATATATTTCTGAGTCATGTTAAGGGCAGGGACATTCAAAGTAGTCCCACTGATGACTACATCTCAGAAATATTAAAGGGCCGTATAGGTTATGGCTCCTCTCCTCTACATTTGTGGAAATAAAAAAAAACACCTCAGTAGAAGAAAACAGAACAAAAAGGAAGCCATGCATATATGCAAAAATATACTGAGAAGTGTGTATCAGGGAAGAATTTAGTGTTGTTTTTACTACTTTTTCTTTAAAAATTTTGTATTGTTTGCCCTTTGTTTAACCTTGGAAGTAAAACCAGACTGGTTCTCAGACTAATCCTGTTGTGGTTTTGGGTCCTTCCACAACTTCAGTGGATGCCACATGGAGAGGGTCGCATTTAGTGGTCGTATATTATTATATATAGGTAGAAACCTTACAGTTTTCTGCCTATTCCTGATGTGTTTAGAAATCACAAACAGTACATGCAACTAGAGACTTATAAGCTCTTTAGAGGGATACATTATTAGAGTTAATACAATGTTAGTTTCATGTTATTTGCAGTAGGACACAAAGTATGGATGTTGTGTAATGAGTACTACAGCAGCAGGCTTGTAAAAAATAAACAAAAAGATCACTCCAAATGTATAATTTTTAAATTGTGAGTGTATTAAAATTAACTTGTCTCATTTATATTAATGCACGATTTTTGCTAGCACTAGGTTTCGGGGCTAAACAACCTTGACAGTACCCCTGCGTTGAACTGCCTTGAAAATGCTGAGGGAGACATGTTAGAATGGCAGTAATATTGTTATGCATGTGCAGACTCTGATTTAATTTTCTGTGGAATAGCTGGGGCTGCAGAAAACTAGCTGTGGAGCAGAAGCTGGGGTTTGGCCTTTCCGAGGCCAGAGTGTATGGGACAGCACACATACTTGTCACTCCAAGGGCCATTCCATTCAACCTGCCCCCAGGGGTTCCTTATCCTTATGAGCCGCACTTGCCGGCCCCGATAGCTCACCTGGCAAAGAAGCAAATAGAGAAAATACCAAGTGTCAGTATTTGGGGAGCAGGACTTCCCCAGTGTGTAGAGGCTGGGCATGCTGGTGTTAACAGCTGGGCAAGAGGTGCAGACTGCCACAGGAGATGTGGAAGGGAAAGGCAGATGGGAATTTGGGTGACTTCCCCAGGATAACTCCCCCTGTCACCTGAGACGGGGGACACACTCCCTTGTCTTTTCCCCAGGTCTCTCCTTGCCCTGCCCTGCAGAACATACCTCTTCGATGCCAGTCACAGAGTAAGCATGGCCCTTTATAAGGCCAAAGGGGGTTCGGGCTTCTGACTCGGCAGCACTGCTGGTCTGAAATACAGGAAAAAAAGTGTGAATCTCTCTCTTCAGAGATCACAAACAGTGCCATCTGGCCCTTTCCAAGCAGCAGGTGGGAGGTCAATGGCTAACACGGAATCTGTCTTTCTGCTCAATGCAGACAGTGATGGTCCAAAGGTGCCCTTTTAGGAAATGACATGGGTTTTTTTAAGCATTGTTCACTCAGAGCAAAACTGAGGTGGCTCCAGGGTGGAATTCCTCCTCTGCCCCTGTGATTTTGTTTCGGCATCACCTACATTACTGGTGTCTCAATCTTAACACCCATTCAAATGCAGTTTGTGACAGCTGAGGGATTGGAAAAAGTGCTCTCAGACTGAGATCAGGTGTTGATATGGTCTCAATTCTTGCAAGAAGACATTGATGGACAGTGATAGTGGTGAAGGACGCACAGACAGCTCCTTTTACCCTGGGTCTGACACACTGGCAGAGCAGTGTAAATAACCCATGCAGGCACTACTGACCAGCAACCTTTCCTCTGTGAACGCTGGAGGCTTTAGTCACTGGAGAAATAAACCTGAAATATCCTAAGACACAGACTGTTTACAAACAAACACACTGATCCTGGAAATTGTGGGGATTTGTAGGAACTCAAAACAAGTGTTGTTATTTAGGTCTCAAAAAAACCCCAACTTTGTATTCTCTGGAACCAGTAAGTCCTCAAAAAGCTACGGCCAGTTTTAATGCGGAGTGACCAAAAAAGTCAGGAAACAAAGTTCACTCCCACCAAGTGCTCATACTCATGTATGTCATTATTGCCTTAAATACACTGGACATCACCTGGTGAAAAGTGATTAGTTTTTCCGTTTCTTTTGAAAAACTGTACTAAGGACTACATTAATATTACATACATAGGAGTTCATAACTATTATTGGAAGAGTTAAGTACATATGCTTCTACTTTTCATTAATTTAAACAGTCTTTAAAAAGTAGAGTTTTTAAACACAGAAACCACAAAATTAAACTGAGAAATACAGATCCCATTTCTTACTTACATCAATAGAGCATCCCACCATTGAGCATCTTTTCAGGGCTTTTCCTAGGATTTCATAAAAATTGTCAGGAGCTGCCTTAACATCATACATTTCTCCTATACCCCCAGTGAAATCCTCCATGGCTTCTATTGTACTGCCGCCTTTAAGAGCCTCATAGCTGCCATTCAACCTGGAAAACATATGTTGACTGTGAGAACAGCTTCCAAAACCTTGAAGATATCCATGCCTGAGAGCTTTCTCACATGTGTGAAAAATTGCAACAATGGCACTGAAGTCAAAATAAGTTCTCTAGAATATACCCAGAATATATGGTAGGAGTATTAGTATCATTCTGCTTTCTTTTTATACACATTTTTAATTCATCCACTTCTCCATATCATTAAAACATGAGGCTTTTCTTTCTTTAGTGCCAGTTGTCTAGTTGGCAAGGACAGAATATTACAGTGTGTCAGTGGCCTGCTACCTGCCAAAGCATTTAAAAATACAGAGTTAGCCAAAACAATCAATCGAGGTCTCAGCAGAGGCAAAAATGGCAGGGTTCAGGCTGTGATCCAATGCTACTGCTGTCAGCTATGTTGTATTTAATGATGTGCTGGAAGCTGGACCAGCTCACAAAAGATAGACATCTTTAGATCAGGGCAGCAGCAAATGTAAACCATCCCTTTCAAAATAATATTAAAAAAAAAAGCTGGCTAGAAACTGTTCACTAGTACTGTGAATATCATATGAACAAATGGTGAACAATGTATGTACAAACAGCAAATTACATTTGTGCAGTGTGACTTACTTGGCATAGGCTTTCTCTAGTAAGGCACTCCAAAATTCATTAAGATCAGCTGAGTGCAGGAAAACCAGCCGGCCTTTGAAGGTGGGTAATCGGTCATCAATCACGACATCCAGCCACTCATTGTGCTGCCAAAACTGTTTAGAAAGGATTTAATGAGTTTGCTGACAGCCTATCATTTTCTGAGCATAGGATTCTGGTGTCCCAGTATATCTAACTCTAAG
The DNA here is from genome assembly GCA_013396655.1 of Campylorhamphus procurvoides. NCBI lineage: Eukaryota > Metazoa > Chordata > Aves > Passeriformes > Dendrocolaptidae > Campylorhamphus > Campylorhamphus procurvoides. Next base: position 2,246,385 of record WBMV01007695.1, on the reverse strand, counting down.
TTAGTAACAATCATAGGTTTGATTAAAAGATGTATGTAAATCACCCATTCCCATTCTACCATGCAAGGCTGCTCTCTGGGAAGGGCAATCTATGCTAAGAAAAGTCTAAAACTAAAAATGTAGACCTGTAGTTCAGCTCTCTGTCAGGATAACACCACTCACGTAGCTATGCAGGTGTTCACCACATGATTCCAGACACCTTTAAGACACGCTGATATTACAGATCCCATTTCAACTCCTTTAAGGACTTATATCCTAAGTGAGGCTTGTGTGCCCATGAAAATGTGAAATGATGTGTGACTCTTCACAGAGCAGGAATGGCTGTGTGTGTGTACCTGTGGGAGGCTGACACAGCCCTCTAGATTGTTTCTTGAAACATGAACAACAGCACAAGCTCATCAATTCATACTTTTTCAGTATCTCTTCTGCAGTATCTGGCAAGCCCACTGTAAAATAAACTATGACATGTAAAGATGGAAATGTGTTTATGCTGTGCCAGATATTCATCTTACCTCGAAGTGAAATATTCCAGCATAATCTGGCCCAAAATTTTGATCGAGTGGCACCACTCTTGCTAGCATTTTTTCATTCAGTGTGAGAGAAGCTATGGCTGCTAATAGCCAACAGTCACCTGTGAATTGAGAAGGAGGAAAAAAACCCTCATTTTCTTCCCTTCAGGAAAGGGTGTCCCTGCCTGGCCAGGGCAGACTGTGCTTCATTATGGAGGTGCTGGTAGACAAAAGACTGTCCTGGCCTCACAATGGCCTCACTCCTCTCAAGTGGAGATCCTTTCTGATCTTGAATCCCACTACCCCAAGATGATCCCTGGCAGGGATGGGAGGGAGCTATCAAAAGGTAGCTGTGGGCCAGGTGAGCATGGGCAGTACCTCCAGCTTCACTGCTCCCACCAGCGTCAGGAGGGACAACATCACTTCATGTGTAACAATATTCCCCCTGCTCCTCATGGCAGGTAAACATGAATGCATCCACCCAGGGGGAATCACTCACCAAGATCCCCTTGGCAAATGTCAGTTCTTGTGGCTCCTCCAAGGATAAATTTGGGGTCTTTGACAATGTCCTTCAACAGTGAGAGAGAGACACAGAAATTACTTAGAATATGCCAGGAAAACAGTACTATCACTCTGAGCTTAGACTTGCACTAGTGCTGACAAACCCTGGGTGTGCTACACGAGCTATATTATCCTTCAGTAGTGTAGCCCAACAGAGCACTAGACGGGGAATCCTTGCTAATTAATTACAGTGTACAGCAATTAAAGAATCAACTATCCTCATTTTTTCATAATTAGTTGGCTGCTAATGAAAGGCTGGCATTCTTTATTCATCTGTAGACAATTGTTAAAGTATCCTCGGACAAACTGGTTCAGAAGCTTGATGTTAGCCTACAACCCTAGTTAACAGGGCTTTTTGTTTGCTTGCTTTCCCCCAGTGGCTGGAAAAACTAAAACTGGCAATTTAATTTTAACTGCATTATTAAGCCCTTTCTTTACTTGCACATAATCTCCGGAACATACAGTGTCTGACAACCATGAGACAATTTGCTCCACAAATAAGCAAACAACAAAGACAGACTTCAGCCTAGTTAATTTTTAGGAGGAGCTGATGCTACCCACCCTTGTGTGCTCAGAGGTCAGAGGGACTGGTGCACAGGGTAGCATTAAAGCAATTCTCAATCATTCATTTGACCATTTTTATTCAATTATTAGTACCAGAGCTGGATAGAAAAATTACAGGGATAAACCAATAAATGTGTCAGGAATTCCTCTCTTCTCCCTTCTCCCATGAACTGTACTTTGAATTTAATTGATTGAACTGAATAGAAAAGGGAAGAGGAGAGTACCTATTATATTACCAGAGGAATACGTCTGTAGTTAATCAGTCTGTCCTGACACATTATTTCAGACCCTATGGCACAAAGCAGACCCTTCTGCCTAAGCAGCAAATATATTAATGAGGTGGTACAAATAAAATAACACATTCAGTCATTTAATCCCTGTATTTGCCTAGATGAACCTGAGTTGCTTTTAGTTCATGTCACTGCATTTTGTCAGGCCATAGGGCAGAGTATTGATAGTTTTGTTTAGCTTCCTGCACTTATTGCTGAAGCATTTGCTGCTAGCCACTGCCAGAGCCAAGATATCCCCACAGTGAACCAGCATTCCTCCTGCGAAGCTCAGCCTGCAGAGGCAACATTCAGGAAGAAGCTGGTTTGCATAGTTTTTGTTTGTCTTTGCTGGGGAGGAGGTGGTGTCCAGAACGTCATGTCCTCAGAGTGTGGAGCAAAGGGAAATCAAACAACAGCTCCTCCTTACCTGGCCCACCTGCTTGTTAAATACACTCAGTTGTATTGAGACTGGACATGAACAGTAAAAAGCACAGCTCATTGCCTTTAGACACTGACATAGCAGTGGCTGATAAAGCAGCTGGTCTTCAATGACATACCTTGTTTTAGCACCATTACTCCCAGGAGACATAATTCTCATTGCAATTAATGCATTTAGCTGTTACCAAGAAACTCTGTGTGTTAGCAAGGGACAAGATAAAGACTGACTGAGTTCTGAGCATTAGATTCATGACTCATTGCTCATTACACATCTCTGCAACAGACACATGGAAAAAATGTTTTGAACCTCGTACTTTCAAAGCAAAGAAAAATAATTTTGAAAAATCAACAAAAAGGAATTGGAAGGATTTTAACTGAACCACGTTCTCTTCTACATAAAAGCAAACATATTCTACAGTTTTTCAGTGGATATTGGAAAAATAATATTAATTTTAAATAATATTAATTTTAAAGGGATTTTCAGACTGAGTGGTATAACAATGTAGCAGGGCTTTCAGCAAGTTGAAGGACAAAACCCAGAGGTGGATCTTGCATTCACACACAGCATACAGTAATTCAAGGATTCACCTGTACAAGGATACTGCCTAGAAGTTGGGACATGGAGTCCTCAGAGAAATGAAACACAGTGACCCATGACTCTCCTGATGCTGCATCAAAGCCGTGTTTCTTTAAACTCAAAAGCAAACAAACTGCAGCCCCTGCTCCTGTCTCACATTGGTAGAGGGGGTGCATAGAGGCCTAAACCAGGCTGGGAGCGAGGCAGTTTAGGTGGTTTTTGTGATTACATTTCTCTGCCTCATTCCAAGCTGTCATACCGGTTGCCCATGGCTGTTCATATTTCTTACTTCCTCCTGTAGACCATTGACTCATTTAACATTGGTAAAAATCATTTGTCTTTCTTTTTGGGGGTCGGTTTTTTTCATTCTTCACTTTATGTGTCTAACTTTCTCAGATATTGAGCTGTTGAATTCATCCCAGTAGCTGAATTTAGATCAAGTATGAAAGAAAAATAGGAAAGAGAAGGAAAAAGGAAAATGTAAGGAGAACAGGGTCTTCTGCTCTTCAAATTATTCTAAAATTTTGATAAGATACAGTTTCAATGGTTTAATTTCTAATGAGAAGGGACTGCTAAATGAAATCACTAAATGTATTTCTAAATCTTAGAGCACTCAAGATTTATGGATAAATTCAGATATTTATCTGGTGCAGATCCCCATAGCTCACTGGTTGCAGTGGGAGATTTACAGATTAGGACTAGCTGAGAGCCTTGTTCATGCTGCATACAAACATGCATACATAGATCTATACATGTCAAAATAACGAGAAAGTCTTCTCTGCTGTCATTACTAAAGATTGGAGTTACTTGTCCCTGCAACTACCTGCATATATTGTACTACACTTCATCCAAGCTGCTGTGAAATACTGGTAGGAGAGGCCATAAAAACCAGTCACCATGAAAAGCAGTTTGAATGCAGCTACCCTGCACAGAGGCCACGCTTGTGTGCTCACCCTCTCTAGCACCACAGCTTTGCCAGATGAGATCTGCCCCTAAACTGGCACATGCTCCAGGCCTATGTCCCACTTGTAAAGTAAAACATGTTAAATTGAAATAGTGTTACTGTGCCTCTATTTTGCTGATGGGCCTGATGGATAATAGAGATGAAAGTGATTTAGCTTAAATGCTGAGGAACAAGTGAAGAGCATAACTAATCCCCTGTCCTTAGACATCCTCTCAGCCTACTGTGAGTTTTATTTCTCGCTGTGCAGCTCACAAAAGCTTGTGGTGAGAATTGGAGTGCAAAGGCAGATGCCATTTCAGGTAACATACTCATTCTGGAAATGCTTCCAGTTCAGTATACAAAGATCCTGAAGAAGACAGACCATTCTCCACTGCTCCTGGGTACCATACACAAGGACACACTCTCAACCACTCCTGGTCACATTTTACACCGAAGTTTAACTATTTTGAAGCCCAAAATGAAACAAACAACCAAACAAAAATCAAACAAAAAACAAACAACAAAAAACCCCCACACCACAAACTAGCACATAACAGCTAGACAAAATAAAACCTTATTCTTTATGATTTACTGTCGCAGGGTCCTGCATTTTTGATGCCACATGGCACTCCAGAGTCACTATACCCAAAGCATCTGACCCTCACAGCCCTCTCCTGTTCTGTGGGGGGCAGCCCCACAGCATACCTGGCTTCTGGAGGACAAATAGGCAAGGCAAGCAGCAATGCTTGTGGGGATTGCCCTTACTATCTGTAAGGATCTTGTATTGTTTTCATAACTGAAAATTGTGAAGGAGTAATAGGTTTAATTCTGCTCTGTAGTGGCACTATGTTAACTATCAGATGCTGAGGTATTTGAATGTCTATCACTGTGGATTAGGATAAGCCAAAATTTAAACCCTTCATTAAGCTTATTTTGTTCTTTTTCCCCCTTGGCATCAGTGTTGCCAAAGGAAAGTTTTCTGCTAAGCAAAAAGCTTTCAGACTATGAAGAGAGAATAAACATCAGTCATTAGCAAAAAAGATGAAATGCTGCCACAGATTTTCTGTGGTTATTAGTTACAGAGTGAAGTGGGGAGAAGGGACCTGGAGTGATGCAGGGTTTGCGATCTGAGAGCATGTGACTAGTGAAGCTTCAGGCTCTCACTGTGTTGTTAATGACTGTTATGCAAGATGCATTAAGAGATACTCATCGAGCCCTTGGCTACTGTTGAATGGCTCAGTAACCATGGCATGTATTCGTAATCTCTCAATATTTCCTGATGAAAGCGAGCAAGGAAGTATAAAACTCTCATACTCTGAAAGTTAAAAAGTTTGAATTTGTTTAAGTTTAACCTCAATTATGAATTTCCTATGTTAACAACACTTAATTTTAAAAAGTTAGAACATCATCATAATGTGTTTTACACTTAATTCCTTGCATGTCCTCTTATTGTCATCTTTTGTTTGGCAATAATGTCAGAGAGAAGGCCGATTATGAGTTGTTTATGGATGCACATAAATACATAGCATAAGTGTGTCTACACAATGAGCTACACCTGAAAAATGGGGTGAAGCCTTCCAGCCCTCTCATCCTGCAGCTTGAACTCTTTGCAGGTGGTAACCTGACCCTGCACTGCTGCCCCTGAGATGGGAAGGGCTCCCCCCCAAATTTCTTCTCTGCATCTCCATGAACCCTCCAGACATTCGATGCAACCCCGAAGCACAGCGGTGCCTGACTTTTGGCAGGATGTAAGGAGAGAACACAATGGCATACTCACCCCAGGCCTCTTCCAGACGAAGGGAATTGGTGGGTTTTCACTGAAGAAGAGAGAGGAGTTGCAGGCGGGGAAGTCGGAGTCCTCGAAGAGGACCCCCCTGCGCAGACAGTCCTGCCTCAGCTCCTCGTAGCGCTTTCCCGAGCTGTGGGTGGGACGCGCAGCCCCGGGCAGCGCGCACGGCCTCGGCTTCGAGTCCTGGTACAGGTAGGGCATGGCTCCCTCCCACCTGCCGGGGAGAGCCCGGCGACACAAGGATTAGCCGGTGCTGGGGACAGAATGAGGAGGTGAGCAGGAGGAAAAAGAGAGGGCAGCGAAAATACCTCAAGTGTTTCAAGAGGAAAAGGACTGCGGGATGGAGGAGCCGGCAATATCCTCCAGTCCTCCTCTGTTGCACCTCCTTGAACTGCTGCTGTATGAGACTGACCTCCCGGCTGCTCTGCACAGCAGCAGCAGGGACAAACACCCTGAAAGCAAACAGGGAGGGAGAGCCGCTGGTCCCGGCCACCCTGGGAGCGGCCAGGAGGTGCCCGGTCCTTCGCAGGGCAGAGCCTGCCTGGCGAGGGAGGGTGTGCGCGGGGTCTGGCACCGCTCCCCACCCCGCACGGGATGGGTGGGAGGTTGTCACGGCTCAAGGGATGGCTGCGAGGTATGCAGCACCCAGCCGGAGCCCTTGAACTGTGCGGTGGAGGTGAGCATTGAGAGGGAAATCAGAGCCCCACGGCGGGGCGGGGTGTAGCCGCAGTGCCAGGTTGCCTGTTCCACACAGGTGGGAGAGCAGACTGGCCTTACTGCCGGCAGGGCTGCCTGGGGGGACAGGTGTTGCCCCCCCACTGGATGACATGCAAGGCAGAGAGAGACGTGGCCATGGCCGCTTTGCTGGCAGGTGTCTGGGTTGGGGGGAGAGCTTGGAGCAGGACATGTCCTGGGCAAACACAGGAAAAGTGTCAGGAAATGCTACCCTGAGGAGGGAGTCTACACGGGGAGTTGTCACTGATTTCCATGACCTTGTCTGTCTGTCACCATCACTGGTGAAATGTTAAGAGAACAAGTCTTATGAGGAGCGGCTGAGGGAGTTGGGATTGCTTAGCCTGAAGAAAAGGAAGCTCAAGGGGGACCTTATCACTCTCTACAACTACCCGAAGGGATGCCATAGCCAGGTGGGGAGATTGGTCTTTTCTCCCAAATTACAAGCAACAGAGCAAGAGGAAATAGCCTCAAGTTGCACCAGAGTAGATTTATATTAGACAATAAGAAGAATTTCTTTATGGAAATTGTTGTTAAGCATTGGAACATGCTGCCCAGAGAAGTAGTGCTGTCACCGTCCCCAGGTATATTTAAAAGATATATAGATGCAACACTTAGAGACATGGTTTAGTGGTGGCAGTGCTTGGCTTATGGTCAGATTTGACGATCACAGAAGTCTTTTCCCACCTAAAGGATTCTGTGATTCTTCTGCTAACTATTGTTTACCTGCAGCATCTTATCTCACATCAGACAGTAAAACACTGTGCTGGAAAGGATGCCAGAAAATGTGCTGTGGATGCTCTGAAGGAATAGTGGTCAGAGCCAAAGAGACATGGATATTCCTCTCTGCTTGGCAAGGGAAGAGATGCCACCCTCTTGGAACAAACTACAGTTCCTGTAATGCAAAACACAGCCCTGAGTACAAACAGCGCTCAGCCTCCCTTTGCTTTAATTGGCCCTTTGGTGGACGAGTCAAGCTTGCTGCCAAGACATGATTTATGGAGAGCAATTAGGTAAAACAGAATTAGTTCCATTCTATTCTGCTCTTTTTCACAGCAGGGTTGTGAGGAAAGCTTTATTTTTCAGGGCATATATATTCCCATGTTCATTCCCCATAACTGCATCCATTGTTGATGTCTGCAGGCTCCCTGCTGAGACTGAGTTCCCATTGTCCAAATATATGGATGCTGTCCAAATGTGCAAGAGGAGGCAGACCTGGTGCTACAAATGTGGCCATCATTTATTTGACCAAACTTTAGGTTTGAAGAATAGAATCCAAGCTACTCAATCTACAATCAGTGAAAATACGAGAACCTTGAGAAAGTGACTTACTGTATACTCATACATAAGATCCCACTGGAGAGGACTGTGTCTTTCATTTGCCTGTAGACAGACCCTCATGGACTAGCTTAGAGTAGATGTTCAGCTGTTAAACACATATAGTCAAATGAGAGGAACACCAGAGAAGGGATGAAGGCAGGTAAAAGGCATTTTAGTGCAAACACAAGTGCAGAGACATGATGTACCCAACATCCTGCATTCAGCCAGTGGCCAAACCAGGAACATGACAAACCCAGGAACTTACTCTATCCACAACATCTCTGTGTGTTGGCCAGGGCAAATTCTCATACACCAAAGTAACGTGCTGACTGGGGGAAGAGATCTTCAACATCCTAGATATGCAGCCTCCACACCTGCTGTGTCCCCAGGAGACTAACCATATATCACTACAGGGAACTTCTCTTCAGAGTTCAGTTGCCTATGAAAACGTGTGGGCTGAGCTCTATGGGTGCTTGTCCTGCGGCAGGAAAATTCATGCAGTTTCTCTCCTATGTGAACTCTCTGATGTACAATAAGAAATATTTCCATGTTGTAGACTTTAACCCTGAGGGCAGGTGCAGTCTTTCCCTCTCCTTGCCCTGCTGGTTCATGCCATGACATTGCAGGGAAACTTCACATATCTTAGATTTCAGCCTTGGTGTCAAGGTACTGAAAGTGCCCAGGAGAGATGGTGCCTGTGAATTGAGGAAGGAAAAAGGGGAATGAGCAGAAAACACTTATAAAAGGTCTCAGTTCTTATGAAAATGCAATACCTTGTTTGTGACTTGTTTGTTACAAATCATGGGCTCATCTCTGAGGCTCTCAGGTCTGGAAGGGGAGAAACAAACCCATGCAACTTAGGTTCTTACCCTACTCAAGAGTTTTACAAGGACTTTAAGCAGATTTGCTCTTTTACCATGAAATCCCCTTTTGAAAACAGTGAGAGCGCATTTCTCCCCTAAAATTACTCTTGTTATTGCTGCCACATGGTGCTCTCTGCAGATAGTCAGGATGGGAAGAAAGTGCAGCTACTCCTATGGTAGTCTGTTATAGACAGACACCAGCGACATGTTCCTATTTTTTCAGGAAAGTGGCAGGAAGGATTTGAGCCACTGACCTAGAATACCTCTGCTCCTTAGGCGTCCTGGTCTGCTGAGTAAAAGCAGGGTGTATTTTAACACTCCCTGGAACAGCAGGTGAACTCAGGCGATGAGAGGCTGCGACACCAGCCTGTGCACATTTTTATTTGGCACGCTGTTGCAGCAGACAAACTGTGACATTTAAGCAATACAGGACAGACCTGAGTAATAAAGTCCTTCCTCCGTGGTTACACTGTCTTGGGAACTGTAGGTTTCCAGCCCACCGGCCCTCTCCCAGCAGGGGCGACAGTGCAGGTCTGTCCTTGATCTGTGAGTCAGTGAGTGAGTGCCTGCCAGCATGTGAAAGCACTGCCAGCCGAGAGAGAGCTGTCAGATTGAATGCAATTAATTCCTAGCAGGCCAGCTCTGGACACCATTAGGCTCCTGGGGACTGCAGAGATCTCTCTACGAGCCACATCACCAGGCAAGATTTCAAGGTGACAGCATAAGAGCATGAGTGATGCACAGGCTGGCAACATATGTTAAGGGTGAACACCGTTTCTTCCAGGTACTGTCATTAAATGTCTGTTCCTGAAACATCAGGAGTTTTATCCATTACCCTCAGCCATGTCTACAAAGCACTTGGAGAGTGGGAACACCGGTGTAGTTACAGCTGCCTGCAGGCTTCACCCTCCTGCCTAGCCACACTGCTTATCCCACAACACCAACAGAGGGGGCCAGGGGGGCATTGTCCTGAAGATTCAGTGGCTCTGGCAGAGGGTGAGCATCCTCTGCAAAGAGCAGAACCCCAGACACACTTACTGCTGATAGGAACAGGAACAGACTAAATTTCTGTCTGCTATTGGGTCAGACTTCCTTGGATCTTTTTATTTTCTTCAAGAATGCAGAAAATCTGATTTGGTTTTCTGTGTTTGAACTGCTTTTACTCTTAGAGAGACTCTTACTCACTTTCCAACGTAATTCACAGTATAGAAGGTGACATAAAGGCTTGATGTAGAAAACTATGATTTCCATTTCTCCTTGGCCTCCTCGCTTAGCATCGTGCTAGAGCTCTGACTTTCAGCCCCCACTGTTCCGCATCTGGCATGTGTTTTTTCTGAGTCACACTTATGTAATTCCTTCCCCACTAATATCAGGTAGACTCTGGTCATTCAGGATTTAAAGTTGGTTATTCAAATGACAGCAACCTGATTAAGTCTTTCATAACCCTGTTGTCATTAAAGCTCATGCCCTGTCAACAGTTTAACATTGAAGGGTTTATCTACAGCCTTTGACCTGACAGACCCCATATTCTCCAATGGTTGCTGCCTGCTGGCTATGCCCCTTCAGTGTCATCTGACCTCTAAGGGACTGGTTTAGGCTAGAATATTTCATTTTTGTGCTCTTTCTCCAGTATTTTGAGAGAGATGACTGGCTTTGACTAGGTCCCTTTATCATTCTCCTTATATTTACAAAGGTTTAAGGGTAGATGTAATGTGGACTGAGGTACCATCTGTGAAGCTCAGCAGCTCTCTGTCCTTCTTTCCTCCTCTGAATCTGTATGAAGTTATATAAAACATCTTTGTTCTGTCTCTGAGATTAGTCTCATTTCATACTGCTTGGCGCCCTCTGAACCTTGCATTGATTTGAATCCAAATGCCACAGTCACAGTCACATGAAACCATGCTGTTTCTGATATTTTCCATTACTTTGGCTCTAATGCAGAACATGGACTTTTGCCCAGTGGCCTGCAGCCTGGCAGGCTTTGCACATGCTCCCGCACACATCCTTGCAGGGGACATGTTCTAGTGCTCTAACAACAGCTGAAACCAGATAAAATTGAGCCCAGCTCAGGGCTTGTTTTTTTGAGGACTTTTCTGTTGTCTTCTAGCAATAAAATAATACACACTTTCTGTGGAGTTGACAGGGTTCTCTACGCAGGGGCTGGAGTATCCTCCTCGCTCTCATTTCCAGAGGCAGAAGTGAGGCAAAGGGATGGAATGTGAGGAAGGTCAGCTTTAGTGGTTCTGCAGGATGGCCTGAGGACTCAGTGTCTCCACAAAATGTCATGGACAGCCTAGTGAAAAATGCTNGGGGGGGGCGGGTTAAGGAGTGCCCTTTGAAAATCCTGCTGATTAAACAAAAAAAATACCTTGGAGGAATTGCAGGATATCAAAATCTCATTCAAAGAAGGATCCTAAAATTACAGTGAATGTTCATTGTCATTTTGCATAGTGGTTGGAGGCCAGAGGTCGCAGCTGGCTGCTTTCATTGTGCTGTGCAATAGCAATAGGTTCTTCTCCTAAAGAGGCATCAGTCCCAAATGTGCTCTTAGGACTAATCTGTGCTCACACCACCTGCAGTTTTGCCATTACTGCCCACTGCCATGCCTGGCTATGAAATGCTGACATGGCCCAGAATGCTGCAGGGCTGAGGGTTGGAGGGTGCTGAGCTGTCACTCTGAGTGGCGGTGACCCCGTGATAGCCCACCTTGCCCAGGTTACCCTGGTGCTTACAGCACTCCAGCACCAGGAGGCAGCTCTGCTCTGCCTGTCCCCTTTCTCCCCAGGAGCTCCTGACGGGCTTCCACTCCCTTTGCACACCCAGGAAGAAATGAAACTTCTCTTCTTGTGTGCTTTGGTAAGCAATGGCAACATTATCTGTGCTGGCAGCTGAAATATCATTAGGCAGCCATTGAAGTGCTTTCCCCAGCCAAACAGCACAGCTTTCTGAGCTGTTGTTCCAGGCTTTTGTCAGAGCTAAGCACACACTGCGGCATTAATTCATTACTTCGGAGGAGCAGCAGTTTTACATACAAAAGAGAGCTTTTAAGATTATTTTTATTCTTTTTCTTTAGACTACGAAACACCAAGTGGCAGTGTGGGAGAGGAGCCAAGTCACAGCATATCTTCAAACCCCTGAGTCAGAGGCAATCCCTAAGGGAGCTCAGCTCTTTCTGGGGTAATGGCTATAAGAATACTCGCTGATCTTTGGGGGGTTTGGGGTGTTTTTGTTTATTGGGGTTTTTTTTAGAGGGGGGTTATGGTTTTCAGATGCTTTCATCAGGGTATGTTGCCAGGAGGCAATCTTAATTCTTTTCTCACTAGGAATATTCTGGGTTTAATATACTCTTCCTCAGGTTTATCCCTCAAGCAGTAAGCTAAATTGTTATTTCACGGTTTTACAGTTAATGTAGAAAATGTAGAAAAATAAAGGAAAGTAATGAACTCAAAACCTGCAGCAAACATTTAAGTCTTTGCTTAAAAAATCATCCAGCAAAAACAAACAAGCAGGAAAATCCAATCTGCAAGAAATTTGATTTTTGCCACTTACTGTAACTCCAGAAACTTCAATTATGAGCTCTTTCATTATTTCCTGTTTAAAAAATATAAAAAAAAATAACTGGGTGTAAATTTAACTTTCCTCTCCTCTTGCTTTCAGAATTACAATAGGGTTTGCAATAAGGGCAGTAAGGTACTAACATTTCCGAATGTTGCCGGGTGGGACGGCCCCAGCCGAGGCGGGAGCGGCGATGCGGAGGCGCCTCCGCACGGCGGCAGCTTCGGCCAAGGAGAGCGGGACCTGCTGCGGTCCCTGCGGCGCTGGACCAGCCCGCCGGCACCCCGGACTCCTTTCCCTGCAGAGGTTACACCTGCCAGTTGGTTCCCACTTCGGTGTGGCAGGGCTGGAGCTCGTCCTGAAGGAAGGGGATGGATCTGTGTAGCAGCCCCGAGGAGAGCGACCCTGCGAGGCTCTTGCAAACTGGGCAGCCCTAAAGTGATAGTGCCTGGCTCAGTCTCTCTGCTTTTTACCAGGATGCGAGGGCGGGAATGAGCCCAGTGTAACCAAATACTTTGCGATCATCAGTCGTGCACCCCTCAAATTAAAGCAAATCTGAAAATCCCACTCAACACAGATTGCAAAACGGTCTGCCCTTTTATAGTACAGATTATATTTGGTGTAGCAGAAATTGCTGCTGCTGGCCCTAGAGAGTTGCAGTTTTGTCCCTGCAGCTGGCTGGCTAAGTGCAACCTGCTGTGACTCCAGAAAATGGAAGAGTCCCATAACACCTGCAGTGGGGAAGGAGCCAATCTGTTGCTCTCTCATGAACTGTATAAACTGTATAGGATTAAAACTACTCCTCGAGTAAGGCAGAAGACCACCACACACAGTCTTCTCAGAGGAACACCAAACAGAAGCCAAAATAGTGGAGGCCTTCTGCTTTCAACTATTTGCCCATCCAGGGCAAAAAGCTGCAGGGAAGGAGCAGGAGGAGGGGTGGAGGTGTCATGAGGGAGGCTGCAGAGAAGATGAAGGGAAACCTGAGTTTGTGCAGGGAACATGGATATCCCATCTTCCAAAGGTCTTTCTAAGACTGTGCTTTGAATTTCCAGGTTAGGACACAGCAGTTATTGTGCATAGTGTCCTGGGGACAATTTGGGTGGGGTTGCACAGGGATGGCACATGTGATCCTTGGGGTTTATAGGAGCCAGGCTACCAAGTTTTCCATTGCTCCTTGCTGTGAGAATCCATGGCAAAAGCTCTCTCTTTCATCATCTGTACTTTGAATGCTATTACTGAAAAGCATTTTTGCAATCCTCTTTACACAAAAAATTGGGCAAACTGAGCACATCCCTCATGCTCGCCAGCAGCTTTCACAGGAAAGTGGTTTAAGCTAGCAAGGGCAGAGGTTAGGTATACAGAGAAAACACAGGAAAAATCACATGCAAACCTATAACTGCATTATTAAAACAGTTTAAAAAATTATTTTGCACAGCCTTTCCCCATCAGAGATAGCAAAAATAAGCAAACAAAATCAGGCTTATGGCAGCTTGCCACAGTTCTCACAAAATGGGGGAAAAGTTGGTTTACTAATGTATAGAAACTTGCCTGATCCATTGGTAGAGCTGTACTCCTTCTTTCCTACTTATTCACTCTGGAAAAAGTCACCAAATACTCTGTGTGCAGCCGAAGTGAAAACAGAGCCCACAGGTCTGGCAGGAGACAGAGACACATACATCTCAGACCCCAGTGCAGTAACTCTGCCATGGTTTAGTACACGTATCCTGATAAAAAGAGTAATAAAAAAACAAAACAAAACAAAACAAAAACAAAAACAAAACCCCAGAAAACTGGCTAATTAATGTTGAGAGGCTACCCACAGTTTTTGAAAATTGTTCATATTTTCCAGGGCTTGTGTTGATTTTGAAGAGACAGCAGCACATTCCTAAATGCCCTGCACACAGGAACAGATCCCAGCAATGCCGAGGCTGAGAGTCGGGTTTGCTGGGTGTGGTGTTTCATTAGTATAGCTCTAGTGAAAGAGTATTTTCAGTCTGTGCTGCAAAATGAGCCAGCATAAGCTGGCCTCAGCTCAGACATCTCTATTTCCATCACAAGTTGAAGACTTAGCTCCTAGAAAGGATCATGAGAGCTCTTGGATCAAGCAAAATTCATGACAGCTGGCTGTCTGGGGATTTCCTAAGTCAGCAATTACACCTGGACCATCATTTTCTGCAGAGGCCAATTATTGCATCCTCTGTTATTTCATTTAATCTCTTTTTGTACCAGGACTTTTGGTCTTTGCAGCATCCTGTGGCAGTACCTCCAGCAATTCATGCATGTAAAATAGCCCTTCCTTTAATTTAGATTTGTTACCTGATAATTTTAATGGGAACCCACTGATTCTGGCAATATTACAAAAAAGAGATTCAGGACTTTCTGTTCACCCTCATCATTTGACATTTATACTTCCCATACCAGTTTTTTTCTGAATTGAAATGTCCTGGTCTCCATAGGCACTCTACTGCTCTACAGAGTTTTTTCCTGGATGTCTTTCAAACAATGGCCCTTCCACTGTTATGACTGACTGCCACACCTGGGGTGTGGTGCACCAGCCAATGAAGCCATAGTCCCTGGTCTTCCTTTTGTCAGGTCCTCTCACACAGGCATTCTCTTTTTCCTTTCCTCCCTGTCCTTTTCCCAGTGCCTGTTTGGCCTCTCCAGAGCCTTGTTCAGACCCCAGGCTGCGTTGCCTTACCAAAGCAGATGAGAGAGGGAACTATATGAACGTTGATGGGGTATAGAGGTTTATGACTACCAATGTCAATACAGAAGTTATTTTGTATAAACTCTTTGTGACCTGTTTCTAACTCAAGGTACTTTTAGGCTTAATAAAAGGAACCCTCAACTTCAGTAATGAATTATATATGACCATATACATGGTATTATGTCTGACTTAGCCATATATTGATTCATAATCTCTGCATGTCAGACATGCCAACCCAAGCTAGGAAGACCCGATGTGAAGGCCTGTGGTCTGAGGCTGTGAGCAGAGTAATTTGCTATCCCTCCTCCAGGACTCACACCTCGCAGGAGATAAGAACACCATCAGCAGTATGTCTGCCATTCTGAGTTAGGTCTCAAAGCGAAATTTGGGAAAACTGGAAAACAAACAGGAATAAAATATTTGCTACTTTGTTTCCACACAAAGTGCTGAATTTTATACAGCTTTTCCGAGAATGGTCTGGATCAATGAAAACACTTCTTGACAGAGTGGAGACACAATGTTCTTCGGCAAAAGAATCAATTGAAATTCTAGCTCGGACAAATTCATTTTCCCATTCAAGACCAAATTATGTGCTTCTGGCTGTAGGGTTAGTGTTCCTCTGCCAGGGTTAAAATTTCTGAAGCCTGTTTTGCAGTGTTTACATGAAGAAGCACTAGGGCACCGTAAAAGAGAACTTTTTGTGAGGCAGGGGAGTCCTTTCACATTAGCACTTCAGAAAAGTGAGGCTGACCAGGAGATCCGATCCCTTTGAGCATGTCTGCGAGGCAACCCATAACTGCAGTACCAGTGTTTTTCCACCCCTCTTTGCTCCCTCTCAGCAGCAACCATGAATAACAAGCAGGAAAAACAGAGGCAGGTTTTGAAGCGAAATGAGGGCAGTGGAGGGGGGAGAGGGAGGCGGGCCCACCTTATGCAAGAGTGGGTATAAAAGGGGGAGCCGAGTACCCCTCCAAAATCGGAAAAAGTGGGGCAAAAGGCAAGCAGGAACCTCATCACTGAAGAACAGGTCAGAGATGTCTGTGTTTCTTTGTACTTTTACTGTGTCTATTGCAGGGATAGATTCATTAGGAAACGTGTGGGCTACCGTCTGGTTTTGCACAGGGGGTGCCTGTAGGGAGTCTTTGGTTCTTTGTTGCCAGGAAGATTTTCACCCAAGTTTGGCCCAAGCAGGTTTTCTGGCACAGCTCTCCTTAGGAAGCAAAATCCTTGGACAACGGAGCCAAAGAGCAGGATAGAGACTCTTCTTTCTGAAGTCAAAGCTCTGTCTTTAAGCACACGCCCATTCCTAAAACCATGGCAACCCAGCAAGAAGAGAGCCTGACAACTGAGTCCACATATAGTAATTGGAATAATGCTCATGCACTCCTGCCTAAAAATGGCTCAGAAATGAAATGGAAAACTAACTGTAATTAAGTACTACTAGGATAAAATACATTGTGGGTGTGGCAGGCTATGTTCTCCATGGTCTGAAACCTTCTCTTTTAGTAGAAGCTCTTAGAAGATAAAAGGCAAAGATCTAAGGAGTGTGTTAGTGTGTGATGCATCTTAATAAGAGAATATTAATTGAGTGAGCATAAGTAAACAGCAAATGAGGGGGAGCTGTGTCTGAGCTTTGTAGCAGGGCATGAACGTAAGGTGAAATCAAATGTTCTCCCTCTTTACGGCAGCCAGACAAATTCCCAGTGGTCCAAAGCAGGAGGAGCACTGTGGTGAAAAGAGGACATTGAACATTTCCTCATGAAACTTTTTTTTCTGGACAAACCTGTGTATTTTAATTTGATGACTTTATTGATGGGGATAGTGGGGATGGTACAGGGAGGAGTGGGGAAGATAGACTTCTGTGCTCCTCAAAGGCATTGACAATCTTTTATCGACAGAAAGCAATAGAACTGAGTGTGCAAATACCAAAGGTCAACCTGGCTGAAAACCCTGAGAACGTTCCACTAAACTGAACTTTGCTTTATGTGACAGAACCACTAGATCACCATGATGGAGTTATTGTTCAGGTGCTTCCTGCTCCCCCTCTTCTTCAGGGCAGCATTCCCTGCAGCCAGGGATGCCTGACTTAGGGCTACTACCTATAGCAAAAGGAGACCACCAGCTGCAGCACAGCTTGGTGGTGACCTGCAGGGGAGCTGGAAGTAAGAGATACCTGAACAGTGGGTGCTACAGCACAGGGGCATAATGATTCAAGGAAAAAAGAAATACATAGTACCATATAGTACCATACCATACATGGTAGTGGGTTTTGTGATTTCCCCCTCCAGTGTCTATTGTCCAGAGAAACATGTAAGTCTGGCAGCTGTACTATATGTTATTAGCATGACTTGTAGCTCATTAGCCAAAGACAATAATTCTTTTTAATAAGGATACTTTTCAGAGTTTTACAGAACACAAAGTGCCCTTCACTGAAACAGCCTTCATTTGTGTGTCCTTGATATAGAGAGTATCAGGCTGGGTTTGCTTTTCCCTTTGTTCAAGCCTCATCTAGGACAACACAGCAGACCAGCTATAGCTCACAGCATGGACGGGCCATCTGTGTACATGGCTGATGCCTAATGCATGGAGGGTGGTGCTGGAGATACAGGTTTGGGCTGTGCTCATGCCCCCCCCACACCTCCACTGGCCTCTAAGGGACCAGCTGTCTCCCCTAAAATGCTTTTGGGAAGGACTCTCCAGGGGAGAGAGGAAAGAAGGGAGATTGTAATCTGAAACCTATCTTGTTCTCTTAGCATTTAGCTAAACAAAATGCATTTTTCATGGAGAAACTACTTCCTCCATTGCCTGTATCCGTAGCTGAGCTGCATGCATTTTATACCTGTCTGGAGATGGTACAAATGCTCAGGGACTGTTCTGTGGCCAGAACCTTCCTTGGCTGAGATGCTCAGGTAGCAAGAAGACAAAACACCTTGAATATTTCAAGTTGTTTGTTTAAGCCTTCAGTGCATGGTAGCATGTCATGCAAGCCTGGGCTCAGGACTGCTTTCAGACCTCATTAGAGCAAAAGTAATCAGTTTATTTACATGAAAAACAGGACTGCAGAGACCAAAATTTCCCATTTCTTTGGCATTAGGCACCTGGCACACAGCCCTTAGGCTGACAGGACTCAGCTGTCCCTGTCTCCACCTTCATCTCCACTAACTCCAACTGCCCAGGTGCACTGAAAACATCCCTCTCATGTCTCTCTCTTGATTCACTGTTGATTTGCTTAAAGAGGAAGAAGGGGCACACCAAAATTTGAAGATAGTTTCAAAAGCAAGCAGAAAGATCTCTAAATCCCACCCCCTTTTGCCAAATAGGACTTGGGAGGCTGAGAGGAATAAAGTCTCTGTGATCTAGCTTTGGCAACCTTATCCATCTGACTTTCATCTTCTTTCCAACACATTTTGTTTTGAAGAGGAAAAAGAACAAATTTTTGGCATTTTGGACAGATCAAGAGGGAAAGAAAGGGTAAAAATTGAGAGCTTAATCAATTTACTCTGCAATAACATACATGCCTCACACACTGGTGGGTACCCAGGCTGCAAGGTAGAGATTAAAGGCGGTTTATCTGAGAAGACAAAAGCCTGGTCCAACTGTACAACAAATATACATATGAAGAAATCTGCATTCCTTTCAGTCTGGCACAAAACGAGCCATTTTCAGCTCCTGTAATCAGTTATTCTGCATAGTAAAATGCCTGTGTCTGTCTTAGTAAATGTGTAACTGCAGGCTACACAGGTGTGCTGGGTCTGGGTAAAGGTTGTGTATCCATCCCTGGAACTTTCTATGCAGCTGATGTTAAGCCGGGCTCAGGTTTCATTGGGCCCTGCCTGGCCTGAGCTAACTTTTTTCAGCCCCCCAGTGTGTGATGTAAAGTCGCTTTGCGCAATGGTGCTGCAGACATGCAGGAAGGGCCCTCTTGTAGAAAGGGCATAAATCCACCTGCAATCACACCATCCCAGGGGGAAGAGGTACTGTGGGGAGCTCGACTGAGAGATAACAGTGTTGGAGGGGCAACAGAAGGGCGACACACACCAGGACAGAGGCGAGTAAGCACTCTTACTGAATTTGCTTTGAATGCTAGTTTTTCAGCTCTGAATGGCTCAGAACTGTCTTTAGGGAGGGGAGCCATGCAGACACACCACAGATGGGGCTTAGGGTAAGTGCTGGCAGTGAGAACTGCTCCTCTTATTCTGCTCATGAGAAAAGAGCTGAACTGGGGGCTCTGGCAGCCACAGGGAAGTAACTGCTGGGCACCAATGGCACATAATGGCACAGCCTGCCTGGGTGGCACAGAGTCACCCTCCCTGCTGCTGCAGGAAAGATTAAGAAATACCTCAAAAGAATTGTATGATGGAGAGAACGATGTGGGAAGGGCTGTGATTCTAATTTGCTGCTTCTTGGTTCATTTTCCTGAGCTGTCCCAATATCAAAAATGGATTCCATCGTCTAGAAATGCACTAGCATAGCAACTGGGAAGGCACCTCCCCTGATAATTTTTTAATTGGTCATAAGCAATGAAGAAGCTCTGTCACACATGTCACCTGCTACCAGCAGTGCTTGGGAGGTAAAGAGGGGACAGGGAGCAGAGGGAACAGCAGCACAAATGTGCTGCCCATATAATAATTTGGAGGATGAGATGGGAGATAACAGGGTAGAACAATCCTTGGGTGAAGTCACAGGGCCAGAGATCTACAGCAGGTCCTCCCCTATATGCATCTGGGGAGCAAATAGTTTCAGGCCTGACATGCAGACACTCTCTAGGAAGATGCTTAGACATCACAGAAGCAGAAATTCCCTTTGCAAACCAAGCTGTTAGAAGAATCTACAGCCTGGGAATGTAGATGTGCACATGAGCAGGCAGACATACTTGGCAAGGTCTAGTTATCAAGCGTATGCACATCTCAGTTTTTGGAGGTGCAAGAGAGTGGTGATACTGCAAACTGAAGTATTGTTAGGCATGAGACACCTTGGGGACTCCTCAGGGGAATTTATACATTTGTAAATTTTAAATCAGTCTGGGAAGGTACCAGGTCTTGAATGGCTGGATTTAAATCCCAAAGTGCTGGTGAGATAGACATTGCTTTGTGTCCTCTCAAAAGGCTACCAGAATTACAGTATCTGACAGACTCAAAATGTCTTGGAGAAAGCAAGCAGAGAGCAAAGCTTGGGTGCTGACAAGGCTGATAGCATTTTGACCATCCAATGTGCTCTGCAGAACTTGGAAAGAGCAGAATAGGGTGAAAAGAGCTTCATTGAACAAGAAGTTACTAGTAGAATAAAAATACAGCTCTGAGTAACAGCATTTTGGCCAATAGTAAGTGTTACAGATCCATAATTTTCAACATATTTGGATTTCAAATACACAAACCCAAACTCATATACTAGAAATCCAAGGAAGGTACTGCAGAACTATCAGTTAGCAAAAACTGGATATATAAAAAGTGAGAATTCTAAAAAAGTAGAATTTTTAAGTGGGAATATGTGTGTATGTGTGTGTTCCCATGAGTGTTCCCATGACTTTCTCATTCCCAATATGCACTAAATTCTTTGTGCCAAAACACCAGTGACATCCATATACAGTAAAATTCTCTGCTTCTTGTCAGGAAAAACAAGAGCAGCAGGTGCTCTTTTACTGCAGGAGAAGACTGCCTGTGCAGCAGAGTAAAACTCAGCCTACCACTTCTAACTCTGTATTTGGATATAGAAGATGTTATGAAAATGGTTTCAGTGTTTAGCACATTGTATAACGGAGCCTGGAGTGTGTTTGTCTAGAAGCTAGAATGAATGTTTGCACTGGGTTATGAAAACAACACATGATCTACTAGTGCCAAGCATTTTGCTGACTAGACATGCAAAGCAGGATCGTTCCGTGTTTGGACCTTAAGAGAACTGGTTTCCAAACTCGCTTCCTGCATAACAGCTTAGCCAATCCACACTTCAGCAAGACTCAGTGCAGCAGTTTGTAGAGCTAGCTCTGACCAGGTCCCAGAGAGTAAATGTTGTTGCATTATTATAATGTGTTGCAGAACTAGCATGGCCCAGTTTGTGGGCCTAACCAGCTTGCACAACAATATTGTTTCCCATGCTAAATCGTTGGGGTACTGCAGTGGGTAATGGAGTCGCATCTGTGCTTAGCATTTCCCCACCTACTGCCATTGGAACTGGTGTCTGTCTCATCCTGGGCCTTTCAGGGGGTGGTGTCAAACCAGCCAGCACTAAATACTGAAATTCCCACCGTTGTAACTCCAAATTAGCACTAAGACCTCATCCTGTGATTAACAGAAACTGTACTTAAAACAGGTTGATCAGTCTTCTTTTTTCCTCACTTTTTCTTTCAGCTGACACTGTGGAGGCAATTTTCCAACATGAATCTGGTAGCAGGTCTTCTCTGTTTGTTGTCTTGCCTTACCATGGTGACTTGTGACAGGGTCTACGTCCACCCCTTCAACTTGTTTTCTCTCAACAAGAGCGACTGTGACAAGATAGAAGAATTGGTTCAGGAGGGAAAGACGAAAACTATTGTCCCTGTCTCCATTGAGTCCCAAACCACACCTGCCTACGAAGAAGACCTGAATGACAAGGACAAGTTGGAAACCCCAAGCATAGATGGCTGGGGGAAGGAGGAACTGGGCTACATGAAGGACTTGGTGTACATCCTGGGAGTGCGGTTTTACAGTGTGTTGCAGAAAGCGCAGCAGGGCCAAAATGTGCTCCTGTCACCAACCAGTCTTTACAGCTCCTTGGTGTCTTTCTACCTGGGTGCCTCAAACCAAACAGCACTTGATTTGCAGGGTTTGCTGGGATTTGTTCCCCCCTCTGGAAACCCTGACTGCACTTCCAGGGCCGTCGGAAGCAATTTCCTTTCCAGCCTGAGGACAATCGAAAGCCTCGTGAAGAGCAGGGACGAGGAGCTGCTCTTTTCCAAGACACTCTGCCTGTTCTCTGCCCCTGGAATATCTCTGTTTGAACTGTTCGTGCAGGACTTGCTCCGCTCTGCTGATGCTTTCTACGCCCGAGCTGTTGACTTTACAAATCCAAGTGAGGCAGCAAAACAAATAAACACCTTTGTGGAGGCCAAAAGCGAGGGGCAAAGCAAGTGCTTACAGACAGCCATCGATCCATCTGCAGACTTGCTGTTTGCAGTGGATGTCCACTTGGCAGGTACGAGGCAGCACAGCTCATTTAGGGAGCAGGCTGGGTGAAGGACAGGCAGTGGCCCTGCTGCTGGGAAAGAGGCATGGTCACACCTGGCCAGTGGTGAAAGGGAAGGGCTTGGATGAAAGGCTGGACCATTGCTCCCCACCACTGTGCTGGGGGTCCTGCCTGCACTCTGCCGCAAGCCAGCAAGGGCAATGGGAAGGAGGTGGAGGAAGACGGCCTTGAAGAAATGTTCCTTGTCCAGGAAGCTAAGGATTAGGAAAGGTGTGGGAAGGTGCCTGAGAGAGGATTGCGCAGCATTTTTGACTGCAAAGGAACTAAAAGTCATGAGACACCTCCAGCAAGAATGATCAGGAAGTAGCTTTAATGAAAGCCAAAGAAATACTTTTCCCCAGAATCTGTATTTTGGGGGTAGTAGGCCAGAGGTACAGATATAAGAGAGGCTAAAAAATATAATGGACATGACTTCTCTAGTGACTATTACACATAGAAGTCTGGAGGCAACATGTGGCACAGGAAGTAACCAAAACAAGCTCTCAGTTATGGAAGCAGGGGAGGACATACAAATCTAGAAGAAATAAGAAAATCCCTCAGTTACCTAGGGTCATTCCATGCTTCTGTCCCAGAAATTCCCCTGTATTACAATTGAGCTTTCTCTTCTGAGTGCAGTTGCATTCCAACATCCTTGTGACTGAATGCAGTGCCAGGGACTGCACACTCTAGACAGCTTGCCTACCTGTGACTGTATTTCAGAAAACTTGCAGTGAGCCCTAAGTTTCTGAGTGGACCTCTACTGCTAAAAGTGGAGTTGTGGTGCCCATGAAATCCTTTCAGGCCTCCATCTTCCTACTTCTAAACTGGATATCAGCTTTTCTATGACTTTCGTGGGTGCCATCATTATTTGATCCCAACCCCTCAGGGAGCTGTGAACATCAGCTTTGTCTTCAGTGTAAGATCTAGCATAGAGATGATACTGCAAAAATAATTCTTATGCTACAGACTCAGACATGGTCATGAGGTCAGAGTTTTATTTTAGCAGAATTATTTTTTTGGCTTCTTCTGTCTTGGAAACTTACAATTTTTATTAGCTTAGGAACACATACTCGAGGGTCTGAGTCACTCAGCTCTACTATCTCCTCTCTCTGAGAAGGGTGCACTTGAGGGGTATAGTCTCCACATGTGGGATGGAGAAAATTGGCTCGAGAACAAATGACTTAGGTAAGCAACTCTCTCCTAATAAGCGCAGGAGATGACTTCAGCATTTGCTTTGTCATTTGGTTGTGAAGGTGCAACCATGACAGCTGATGCTGTTATGTTCAATATCTGTCCCTGTAGCTGCAGAAAGAAAAAAACTATGTTTTTTTCCTCTGAAGCACATTAGGTATGCTCCTGAGATGTTATGAACAGCCATAGCATTGATAAAGTGATAGAAATCCATACAAGACAACAGCTAAATGTTCCAGTGGTCTCATCTGTTGTTCACTTGCACACAGTGATTTTCAGATTTGTAGACTTGCTGCTGAGCAGGGCCTGCCATTTAGAATCCAATGCAGAACATCAGGTGCAAGTTTCACTGCTGGACTTTGTGTTCAGTTGTTTGGGTTTTTTTCTCTTAGTTGCAAAATAATTACAAAGCAGTGTATAAAAATAGCACTGTGGGACTTCATAATCTTAAGCACCTCTACCTTTTCCTGGTTAAACGCCCTTTAACAGATAATCCTCAACAACTTCAGTTTTAACTAGAAATTTGTTGAGATGCTTTTTTGCTATTTTTTTTCTTTTAAGTAAAAAGCTGTAACTTTCCACAGAAAGTCATCCTCTCACTAGGCTTGTCAGGCAAGCATAAAGCCTGTATTACAGAACATGGGGATCATCACCTGAAGCAGAGAGGTCCAATGTTTCTTTTTTGTACTCCCAAGTTAGTACTGCAAAGTACTCCTTTACCCTCCCAGCCTACATCTTTGTTCTGTGACTGACAGCCTTTCCCACTTCAGTTATCTTCCCTGTATTGTAGACACAGAATTCTTTCCTGCACCAGTGTGGTTCCCAAATGGTTGCCTAAACCCAAGGTTTCTTTGATGCCCTGATGCAAGAGATCCCAGTGCAAGAAACCATTTCTTCCAGAGTGTCAGCTGTCACCTTCTATAGAAGGAGGTAGCAATATTAAGACTCTTAACATCTTTTAGAACACTTTCAGGAGAATATGCACCCAGTTATACCTTTGAGGGCACAGACATCCAGACCCTCCCCTAGCAGGGAGCCATTTCAAGCACAGGGTTGCTGATAAGCCATCGTTCACAACTGACTCAGTCCCAAAGTCAGTAGCAGAGCTTTGAAATTTTGCAATGTTTTCCCAAGATTATTTAAAAGCAATTGCAGGTGAACAACTCTACTTCCTTATTCTTTGTTTTGCTTACACCTTCCCCATCTCCTACCCACTGCTTCTTTTGGTGAAGTTAGAGTAGGTAAAAGCATCTAAATGTCCTTTAAATGCAAGTTTATTTAAGAGGCAAGTGTTCCTAGGCAAAACCACTTACTATATATTAAATATGTTAGTGTCCAGCATTTATCTGAATTTATTAGAGAATAGATAAGTTAACAGCACAGCTAGACCAACTCCTAATTTAATTAATATAGCAATATTAATTACTTTAATGAGTTCCGCTCTTTATTACAAAATATACATGTTTTCCTAATTCCCGAATTTCACCAAACAATTTTGAGATTTCTGACTTTTGCCTCCTCGCCAACACCAGGAGTTTCTTTAATTCTAACAGGATTATCTGCCTAACTGGGCAGCAGCATGGATCTGTGTCAGTGAGCAGATAATGTGGAAATGCAAAACTGTGTAGAAGTAGCGAGATGTGAGAGCAAGGCTTCCCCTACTTGTGAACTGGGAAAGAAATTTATATGAAGGTTTAGCAAATGTTCAAGTATGTCCTTTTTAACCTCCTTGGCTCAACTAACACTTTGGTGTTATGCTTACAGCCTTTCCCTCTGGTTTATAAAATCACGAAGGTTGAGACCTCAAGCAGAACTTTGTTGCCTTCCCTCTCCTAAGTCCACCAGGCTGCTGGAGGATGCTCTTGCAGCAAGGGCTGGCCCTGATGGATGTGCTTCCAAACATGCCATCACCACTGCTTGAGGGATGGAGTGAAAATCAAGCAGACCCTCTGCACAGGCCTGTGAGCCCTCTGGGGGCCATGTGGCAGCCTGTGAGGAAGCAGGCAGCCAAGCAAGCAGAAACTCTGTGCCCAGGGAAGGCCACAGAGCCCATAGAAATACAACAGCTTTTGGTCACAGCGTGCTGTGATGCTACCAGAAGGCATAATAAAGGGAGGATACAAATGTTTACAGTAGTTAAATGTAATTTTATACACACAGTCTTTCTTTAATGCACAGCATGTTGTTTTTAAACAAACATATATGCCAGCTAAGGGGCAGAGGGAAGGAGGGAAGAAAAAGAAAACCCAATTTCTTCTTTCTTGGTCTGTTTTTCAGTGAATGCTACGCAAGCCTTCAAGCTCAAAGAGCCTCAAGAGTTCTGGGTGGATTCAAACACAAATGTCTTGGTCCCTATGTTGTCTATCACGGGGACATTCAAGTACAAAACCGATGCCAGTGGGACTTTTTCTGTGGTGGAGGTCCCCATCAGCAAGACGGCGCTGCTGGTGCTGCTGCAGCCCATCAATGGCAGCAACCTGGAGCACGTGGAGTCCGAGCTGACGCAGCAGTCCTCAGCCTGGCTTCAGCAGCTGTCCCCAAGGTAGGGATGAATGGGACTGGGGTGCACCACACCGGCCTTCCTGCTCGCTAACTGGGGTTGGATCCAGCCAGGGAGAGTTTACTACTGAGCACAAAGAGAAAAGCCTATAAAACCCTAGGGCCTCACTTCAAGGAAGCTCAGCTTTGGTGGAATCAGCCTTTTAGCTGGGCTTATTTCAAGGAAATGAGCAAGTACCTTTGCAGAGTTGACCCATGCAGTGGTATGATCTGGGGTTTAATAGCGCACCCAGGGGCAAAGCCAGGGTGAGTTCACACTGGGAGACAGTAATAAGGTACCCATCAGTGTTTGTCCCCACATGCCAAGCACTTCTTCAAGCTGTTTTCACATGCCCATTCCCCAGGACTGCCCAAACACCATGCTTTCACACTGGAGAACAAGCACTCACTTGCCTTTCTCTCTTCCTCTCTTTTCTGCAGAGAAATTAAATTAATGCTGCCGGCATTAACAATAGAAGACAGCTTCGATCTACAGGCACTTCTTGCAGATATGGAACTGCCTGCACTGCTGGGGAAGGGGGCAGATTTCAGTAAAATAAGCAACACCAGTCTAACAGTTGGAAAGGTACAGTACATATCACTGGCATTAAAAAAGAAAAGCATGCTTCCTGCACAGTTTTAGCCTCATAAACTGAACAAATTTACCTAGAACAAAGCAGTCAGAGGAATGTAGAGGACACGTTTAGTTGGGGACTTGCAATATGACTGAAAGATGTGGATGTTCCTTAATTTATCAGCAGCAATAGGTTTGCCCTAAACTATTGAAATTGTCTCACTACAGCAAACACAGCATGTTCACAACCTGAGTGTGTACATACAAATTAGACTGCATTCGATACCACCTCAAGTTCAAACAGCTGGAGCACGTAGTAGAGGCTGCAGCTTCTGGGCTATTGAGGATAATCCTCCATCACTTAGGGACTACTTGCAGAAATCACAAACTCAGAGGTGCATGCAGCCCATAGCCACACCTGAAGAAGGCTCTAAAGTTCAAGTCTCAAGGGGAAGAATTCTTTTTAATTCATAAAAGGAAGGCATATTACCTTCCAGAAGGTTAATTTGAGTGCCTTTACTTTTATTTATTTTTAGAAGGTGCATCAGTCACCCTTGGAAGTTCTGTCAGGACCTTCAATTTGTCCTGGTTTTGGCTGGGAACTAATTTTCTTCTTAGTACCTGATACAGTGCTATGCTTTGGATTTAGTATGAGAACAGTGTTGATAACACACTGTCTTTTCCGTTGTTGCTAAGACAGGGGAGGAATGAGTGAGCAGCTGTGTGGTACTTGGCTGCCAGCTGGGGTTAAACCATGACGCAAGGGCAACAAGATTACATACCACCCAAGTGTTGTACAGCTTTTTCACATGATACGAAACAGGTGCTCTGGCACCTTTTTTAAACATCCATGGAGTGTCATGTGCTGCTTAGATGATCTAAGTTATCAATGACTTCATGTACTTTATAATTCACTCAAACTCCTATTTGTCTCTTCACTATCATGCTTTGATGACTCCAGAGTTACTCATATGTTTTGCCTTACAGGTAATAAATCAAGTCTTTTTCAAACTGGATGGAACGGATCAGGCAGAAGACCCTGCAGCACAGAAGGAAGATGGGGTGTACCTGGATGTAACGCTGAACAAGCCATTCCTTTTTGCTGTTTTTGAAAAGAAGTCAAGGGCAATGCTTTTCCTTGGCAGAGTAACAAACCCTCTGCACAGGGTTTAAATGAAAACACAGGGGATTAGAAAGGAAGGGAATGATGCACATTTCCCATCAGCTTTTTCTTATTCATCAGCTATTTCTGTGATGTTGTTGAGTGCTCTCCTTAGAGATGAAGCAGTTAGTGTTTGAAATACGGCTTTTTGAAAGCTAACACATTGCAGCATTTCGTCCTCGTTCATCTATTTCACATGAGGTGACACACTCTTCCTCCAGCTTCTCTTCTTATTCTCACTTTGTTTTCCTTTTGCTCTAGCTCCCTTTTTTGATACGGTGGGGCAGGGCATTGTTTTGATGCAAGGCATCAATTACAAAAAATAGTTTTATAAGCACAAGAAGCATTTACTATAGAAGGGTATAGAAAAGGACATCTTAATTCTTTAAGAAGCTTTTAAAATTTTTTATTTGGTCAGTTTTGCAAGAGAGACCCCCTTTTACATTACAGTGAAAATTTTACAATTATCCACAGAGATTTCTAGCTTAATCAGCAACATTTTCCAACAGCACAGGCAGGCTTTGCATGTCCCTCTGAGACAAGATTATTTGCCTTGAAAGCAAAACCAGGCTTAGAGCAAGTTTCTTCTTTCTGCAGCCCAAATGGATACCTTCGTTTCTTAACTCTATGGAAATGTTAAAAATAGGGCTTGGTAGCATTAATGAAGTGTGATGGATAAATTCTCAGAGTGTGACAGAACTAAATCTGATTTTTTAGGAAAAAAAATTACAATAAGGTTTACTATTCCAATACAGTTCCATTCCTTGGACTACTTTCTAACCTGTGAGGGTTTTATTACAGCCTTGTGTTAAAAAAGACACTACAGGATAGAGCCCGGTTCTCTAAACTTTAATATATCCAAACCATATGTTCCTTAAAAATAGCACTAATGGCAATAGTATATATTAGCATAAATAGTGGATGTGGTGCTGCTACTGGTGAATAAAATTACTACTGTGGTCCAGTCCAACTCTTAACAGAGTTTGAAGCATGTAAGTGGAAAAAAAGATTTTTGGATGACTTTTGTATTAGGAAGTGAAAAATTGAGAGTGAAACCTTGGTACTAAGGAAAACCTCTCAGTGGAACAAAGACTTCCATCTCTCATCTCTGGATTTGTCTTTAGCACTGATGGCATGTAGAAAATAAGTGCAAACCTCTGGCATATGATGTCAGAGGCATCCTACAGAGTACAGCAGCTCATTATCATCCACAGTGGTCCAAATGTCTACCTAATCTAAATGCACTAATGCCAGCAACTTGCTATTGGTGATGTAGATACACGACAGATCCTCCTAGATTAATGGAAAATGCAATGACATCATAAATAAAATAATAACACGAATCTCAAGAATACTATGAGTTCAGGTACTATGATATAGAATCCATGTATTTATCCAGTTATACTGTATGTATTCCAGATGCTCTAACATCTAAATACTGTATTTGTACTGTATACAGAAGCAAGTAACTATTAATATGCAGAGATGGAAAGATGCAAATAAACCCTCTTCTAAGTTTCTTTGCCATGGTTTTGTTGGGCTTTTATCCATAACTACACCCCTTGTTCTGCCTTCTGAAATTTGGTCCAAGTCAGATTTATGTTTCTAAGACACTAAGTTGCATATTAACATGCAGTACAGCCAGTGGTATACCTTTAGGCATGAATGAGGCAGCTTCATACTAATTAAACATCATACTAATTAGAAAGTTCATGCTAACTTAAATGTAATCCCATTTACTCACTGAAGAAGGTAGCATGAGCTACAAATAAAATTTCAGACCGCAAAATGTTCCATTTCTATGATGAAGATGGATAATAATGAAATGAAGCCCCCAGAAACACAAAGTTTGGGACAAAATGTCATTATTCACACGTCAGGGCTGCATACTCTGGGTGCTCCATACCCTGTCCAGTGGTTACAGGAGGAAAAATAAACAAACCAACCTACCATCCAACAAACAAAACACACCTCTCTGAAAAGAAACTTTGTGGTGGAGAGCATCTCTCCACTGGCACCCTAGAGAAGAAAAGGAAGGAGAAAAGGGCAGAGATAGGCAACTAAAAATATACTGAGCAGAACAAGCTCAGTATTATTGACAGAAAAAAGGAAAGTAAATATTCACCATATTGAGTAGTCCAGCTAAATATACATATTGCTAGTTATGTTTAGGTGATGAAGTTAAAACAGTCTAGTCCACTTCTGGTATAACCTACAAAGTTGAGAATCCAGCTACCATTTTAGAGGAAAACATGCCACTGCTTTTCCCCTTCTATTATACAAAACCTCTTCCAGCTAAATTCTTTCCAAGATTAGAAAACAATAGCAAGTTTTCTAAAGGCCCCAGAATGGAAGAAGAAAAAGGCAGAAAATCAAATCTGCATTAGTCATGAAGTACACTTAAAAAATTAAATAAGGAGTAGAAGAAAGAGGATTAGAAGACATTTCCCTTAGAAGACACCTACTTACACCATAGATCCTCTCCTCCTCCTCCTCACTGATCCACAGTATTTGAAAATGCTAAGATTCATTTTACCAAAAGCACAGCCAATTCACACCTCTCTTTCTTTCAACAGTGGTATCACAGATTTTTAACTGATATCATATTCCACTAAAAGAAAATTAAATGCTATTCGAGTGAACAAAAATAAAAGATGGGGAACTGACATGGAACCAGTGATGGAGACATTTACAGCAATCATAGGACCATTCAATAATTTTTATTTGCTAGACAATGTTATTTTCTGCTCAGAAACTAAAGCTGGTCTTCAACAGAAAAAGGGTTCAGTCTGTATCCTCAGCAAGACGATACTGACAAGTAGGAAGCTTGTTATTGCAGGAAGACGTGGGAAATCACATGCAACTAAAGGGTAAGTAACCCCTTCATGCCTTTTTGGTTTGGTACACAGACCGCATCCGTTCCCTAATTTTGGAGGATAGGACAGCTTTCTTTGTACTTTCACTCACTAGTATGTACAGAGCTCAGAATCTGCTACTTTTGTAAAAGATGCTAAAGAAATTTAAATGTATAGATATACACCTTCTGAAATAGTTAACACAATGAATTTACAATACCACAGTCTTAGTCTCAGTCTACAACTTGCACATCCATTTTATAATAAGAAAACATTGCTGAAAACAACAGTAGCTAGCCATAAGATGTCTCTACTCCAGACTTAATAAAAGCAAATGAACAGGTGTGGGGAGACCAAGCTTTCCAGGTTCATCATTTAGAAACTTGGAAAAATATAATACAGATAACAAACTTGTTCATAAGCAGTAAGAGTTACATCCATTCAGTAGGGTGTACCTAAGGCTGGAGATCTCAATGTCCCTGAAGGAAACAAACAGATCTGTCATCTGGCAAGTTGGTTCAGTTTGCCGTTTTTCTTCGGCAATAAATTTGGATGCCCCCTCAATCGCGTATGTTGCCATGAAAAGAGAGACGCTAAGCATATTAGAAGAGCCAAATCCTGCTCTCCATTACTCAGATTGAATCCAAGTACTACTACATCATTTTAAACAGTGATGCTTTCCCCCACTGCCCTCCTTCATAAAATTAATTTTAGAAGAGTCGTAATAGCCACCTACCCCAATTGCCTCAAAAGCAAATCAAAATATGGTCAGTTCACCAATAGTGAGGAGTAAAAAGCTTTAACGCTGTGAAAGGTTTACTACAGCTCCAATACTACATAACAGCCATGTGTTACATATCTCTAAGTACTCAGAAAATTTCCATCACATTGCCTCCCACATTAAGATCCAAACTCTCTAAATA
This sequence comes from Campylorhamphus procurvoides, assembly GCA_013396655.1. NCBI lineage: Eukaryota > Metazoa > Chordata > Aves > Passeriformes > Dendrocolaptidae > Campylorhamphus > Campylorhamphus procurvoides. The sequence continues at coordinate 2,215,115 of WBMV01007695.1, read as the reverse complement.
TGGTTATTTTTAATTAACACACATGAACTTGAATTCCGGTGTTAAATTTTCACAAGGTGGTAAAACCCAAACAAACAAAAACACCCCTCCCCAAAAAAGAAAAACAACCAACAAAACACAAACAAAACCTTCCTTCACTCACGCAGAGCATTCTCTGATTTGAAAGTCTCAAATTCACCCCCTACTGTCCCCAGACTGTGTTACCTGTCCTTTACATAAAAGAGAATCATCAGTAGCCAGACCATTCTAGGATTGAGAGATCTTTGGTAACCCTTCACCATTTTAAACCCTAATAACACTTTCAAATTGCTATATAGAGTTGTACCTTGTACTGATGTAACTAGCTTTGAAGTTGCAAGAATTCTACATGTATTCAAGTGAGTTCTAATAGATAATATAACATGAATCAAAAATATGCCAGCACCGAATTCTAGCTCAGTGAACTAAGTTTTAGTTTGAAGGAAAACAGGTAGCCTGAAGGTAATAACCCATAAGTTATTTATATTAAAAATTATTTTCAAAATTTCAATTACTTTATGAGCTTTAGTCATGCAGCACTTTTCAACATGGTCTATGAAAAAAACAAATCAGTAAAATGAAAACATTCAAAGCCCAAACTAGAACTAACTGTAGCCCATGATGCAGGAAAGCAGGTGAGTGCAAAGCAGTAACGAGAAATAGCAGAATCCTGTGAGCACTTTACTCCAAAAGAGATGGAACAAAGTTTAAAAGTTTTTGACAGTCTCTAAGGAGTTAAAGAGCACAGTTGCCTGTCTCAAACACTGCTAAGACCACAGAAGGAACTTGCCACAAGATAAGCCACCACAGTGGGAACTTGAGATAAGCACAGAAGAGAGGAATTTGTGACAGAAAGGCCCTGATTCCAGACCTGGCAGAGGTGAGGTCTGGTTAGTACATCCTGGTTAATCCATCTGGACAAAAATTCCGACTGTGGCAAACTGTGGGAAAGGAAGCAACTGCTCATGCACATATCACCACTCAAGCAAAGATGACAAGTTATGGACAGACAGAATCAGTGACCACCAGTGACCCCCCCGAGTGCCCCCAGCCTCATTTCTGGGGCCTTCCACCAGAGGACTGCATGTGATCCACAGTGTTGCATCAGACAGTGCAAAACCCTCACCCCCAGGGGAGGTACTTGGGCGTTCCCATCTGAGCCTGAACATATATTGACCCATTACACTTTTTGTTTTGTGGGCCTTCCCTACCTCTGACAGATCAAGACAGATCACTTCAACCAAGCCTCATCACTGGGTCCACGGGTGGTGATATCTCTCTTGTTCACTTATCCTTTCTTTCTCTTCCTTTTCTTTATATATTGATACTTTTATACTTCTATATTGTTTTATTTCTATAGATAATAACTGAAATGGCTACATACCTCCTTTCCATTGCAGCTAGACTGTTCTAAAATAAACCTGCTGTATTTATGTCAACACCGATCATTCAGTTTCATTTCATTTCAGTTCGCCCCAAGGGATCTATTAACAAAAACCTCTGTTATCCCAACTCAGGGGTGGGTTGTAAGGGAGCCATCAATTAATACATTTGATTCAAAAACATAAGGGACATCGAAAGTTAGGAAGACAATTTATTACATATTATTCCCAACATATATCTTCATTCTTCTACATATTAAGTTGTACAACAAAAATAAGAAAAACATTTTCTTCTACTTTTATTCTACAGTAGAAAGTTTAGAACTTTTAATTGTTTCCATATAATGGATAATTATGATAAATTCTCAGTCTTTTGGTGAAACAAGTTTATCTTGACAACAGATATACTGATTTGTTGCTCGAGATACATTAGGAAGCACTTCATTGCTACTTATTTGGTAAAACACAGCAGAGTTAAATTCTCTCTCTTTTAGGAATGTTGTTTATCTTCAATCACATGCTTTCAAAAATATCTAGGATTGTTCTGCTGTAGCCTGATCCTTGGCAGTTAGAATCAGCTCTGTAAGGGCTGAAAAGCCTTTTATGTTGCTTGTTTCCAGTCCCATCTTTCGTATCTAAAAAGACAGAGAAAAAGCATTAGTTTTCATTAAAACATCAAAAACCTCACTATTAACACATTTAGAGAAGCATATGATTTGTCCTGCATCGATATGCAGCAAAAATCACAACTGCATAGAGTGCAAACTAGAACAAAATTTGTGTTCAACTTTGCTCAGTTTTCCAGTTAGCATAGCATCTTGCACGGAAATACTTCACCATCTTCTAGGCAACTTGTAACTAAAGCCAGTTGGAAGTTTTCCAGTGAGGCGGTCAAAAAGAGAAACTTGGCTGTAGTTGGTTTTAATGCATTGATTTCAATGGATTTTTTTTTTTAAACCTCCAAATGAGGTTTCTGGGCAAAACTTTAAAGATAGACATGAATACATGCAAGAACAGCCAACAGCATGATGGTGAAAGCATTTCAATAGGTTTTAAGAGCCTGTGGTCCTCGCCTTCCACTTCCCAGGAGATGAAAACAACTCTACAAATACAGAGGTTGCTGCAAGTAATTTCTTAGCCAGGAAATCTGTTGCTCTGACAATTAGAAAAATATGACCATGAGGAAAATAAAATTGCGCTGAAACAGAAAAATCTGTGTCTCAGTAAAACCATAATGATTCTGAAAAGGTGTTTGCTGCTGGAACTCTTGGTAATAGTCATACCAAGACATCTCCTAAATAACTATGAATAATCTATCCCAGTTCAGCTTAATTTCATATTGTAGTGACGTTTGTGCACATAACAGCAATAAAAGAACAAAAGCTCAAGCCCAGGCAAAAGCTGACAAATACTAGTTCTTACTAGTAAGATTTCCATACTTCCACCCAAATCTTCATCATGGTAAGTCTCATATCTGAGAAAAGCACCTGCTCACAGGCAAGCAGACTTAATCTACCTGTTACAATGCATTAACAGCATCTGCTCATAAGCAAGACTGATGACAACTCCTTGGTAACTAATGACATGGACTTGCAGTTTTTTGTAAGTTTGTTTATTTCTATATAGGATTTTCAGAAATAAACGAGTATAAAACAGTATGTTACACAATTCAATGTAGCTGCTGCACACACTTCCTGGAATATTTTCTTCTTTCATGTGTTTTAAGATTTCATATTTGGCACTAGAAAAAACTTCAAACTGCACAGCACAACAAATCGGGCTAACATCTTCAAAGCTCTTGGGAACAGACCCTGACTCTGCAGAAAGTCAAGGCTAGAAACACCCTGGGAGAGGGCACACAAAAGCAGGGCCATAAAGAAGTTTCTATCAGATCTAAGAAAGGCTCCTGCCCTCTGATCTGTCCACACAGTGTTTCTTCTTAGAAGTACTTAGCAGTACTTGGATTTTGAATAATTAGAAACACAAACTTTGGATTTGCATAAGAAAAAACAGGAAAGCAAGCATTTCTCAAGTGCATCTACAATCACCAAGGTCTCAAATCACCTCGATTATAGAAATGTGAAAAAACAAAGCAAAAACCCAAAGCCCAAATTCACACCAACAAAGCCTTCAAGACTAAAATCTGAGTCGTTTCCCTTTCCTCTATGTCACTCCCTTCCAAACCCAGTAATAATAATAAAAAACCTTGTTTGCCCCAACTTACTTGTTCTCCAAAATACTCAACGTCTAGGGCCAGCTGCAGTCGAATTTTGTTATCATCACTCATGCCCCCATTTGTACCAACAGGGTTTGAAGCTGCAGTTCTTCTGGCTTGCTTCAACCTTTTTAGGCTCTCTTCCATTTTCTTAACAGAACTGAGCACATCAGATACAGTTTCATAATACCTAAATTAAGAAAAATTAAAGAGAAAGAAAAAAAATTCCACTTTTACAGAAAAGCCTGCTTCATACACAGCACTACATTACTGAGAAAAATGCTGAACAATGCTGGAAGGAGTGGCTTTCCTTTCAAGAAAGCTACTTATGTTTTCATTGTTATCAATTAATCAGTATTTCCCTTATTAGTGGAGTCCAGACCAGTACATGCTTAGCCCTGTCCAAAATACTGAAGAACAATTTTAAAGACAGTTGGTGAATGTGTCAAAATTGTCTAACAATTTTAAGTTTATTCTGGAGAACCAAAGAAGTGAGGGCAAAATGCTGCAGATGCACTGAGCATTGATAAGTACCTGAGAGGTGCCAGAAGTAGAAAAGTAGGGAGGAAAAGGGCAGGAAAGAACTCATGTTTTGACTCCAGCTCAAAGCTTCAATATTATTATGTGGCTAATTGTCAGGGGGAAAAAAAATCAATCCAATGCTCACAGCAGCATCTAACAGACAGGATAATATGCTAAGATTTATTAGAAAAACCACATAAGGACAGACAGAAATCACAGCATCATACTATAGTTTGAATGGACTCTTCTGATCTTACCATCCAGGGCCAGAAAGGACACAGAAAATTAACAAAGTACAACTATAAAGATGGAAAAAAGAAAAAACCATTCAAATAGGCTATGGGGACCCCTTAGTTTGAATCAAAATTAGACATATAAAAGAGTAATAGCTGGCACAAGGAATAAATCGTCCACAATGCAAGAAATAGGGGGTATCCAGTGAAATTTTTCTGGCATGTTTTCTTCTCATGTTACACAGTTTAACTGGCTAAACTCACAGAATGCAACATCCCAGTGCAGTATGAATTTAATATACAGCTAGACAAATGGAAACAAAATCCTTTAAGGAACTTGTATGTAGATAGCTACTCATGTTCAAGAAGTCCTCAAGATGCTAACTAGGAAACAGAGGATCAACTAAAGGAATTATTGCTTTATAACTGCCTTATTAAATGGTGAACAGTTAGCTCTCCAGCAGTTAAAAAAATACAAAGATTTTTTTTTACACCTCTAAAAAGCTGGATAATCACTACATACATTAAAAAAGTCAAAGGACAACGGAACTCGAGTTTCTTGAAAATTCAACCACTGTTCATTGAAAATAGCATGAGGTTAAGGTCTTACATCAATTCTGAAACAGAATGCAAATTTTTAGTTTATTGTTTCATTCCTAAAGCTAATCAATTTTTCAAATGCCCTATCCAAAATGTCACAGTTTGCACAGATCTGAGCAGAAGCCAGGCCTCTTGATTCCCTGCCTGGGTCTTCATCTGCTGAATACTCAACATCCAAGTAAATCTGAAGAGATATACCCCAAGAAAAGACTGGTATATTCTTGTTTTGTTTACAGTTGTGTTAATTCACAGTGTTTTGGTTTTTCTCTGTGCCCATTCAATGGACATTGGAGTTTTTAATGAAGGCAAAGAATGTTCTGTATGGTTTTCTTACTTTTGTGTGCTTTCAGAGAGAGCAGCTTCCAGCCACTGATGAATCATAGGCTGCTTCAAGGTATCTTTGTATTCATTCTGCAGTCGGTAGAAGGGCTTAAGAGCACTGTCAACATAAGGTGAAGCTTTAGTTGGCACCTCCTGGTAGATGACAGGAAAACAAGTTGGGGAAAAAAGAACCAGTAATTTGCCTACTGAAAGTATCAACACACAATTCTAGAAAATAAATAAAATGCTAATGCTGTACCTAAGCAAAGAGATACACGCTCCATTCTGGACAAGTCAGTGAAGAGATCATTATACATAGAAAAGACAGCATCATAAAGTCATTCAGTAGTGTTATACAGTGTGATATAATATAGAACAAGGTTCGAAATGACCAAAGCTTTTTGAGAGATGCATATGCCAGCCACTCCTATTATCAGGGTATCATCATGAATGCTCTTTCTGCTCATGCTGACTCGAGAGAAAGCTGATCACTCAGTGCCCAAAACATACCTTTGTGAAAATTCCTACTGCTTTGTACTGTACTTCACTAAATTGAAGGCATTGTTCCTTCTGTTCTTATACCATGCTGCTTCCTCATTATATTTTCCAGAAGAATGCCCCTCACTATCTTCTTCTCTAGTTTTGGTTGGAGCATGGTTCACCTCTCCAGGGACGATTTACACATAACTTGGGTGAACCTCATGCACTGCAAAGCAACAGAACCTGAAATATCTCAGTAACCTCTTACTTAGAACTTGGCCAAGCAAAAGTCTGGACACAATTCCTGCAAAGACTTTCCTCATACTAAATTCTGAATTCTGCTGAAAAAAAGTCAAAGTATTAGAACACAGTAAAAATTAAGTTGCCAGAACTTAACACGACTGTGATAATGTACCTTCTCTACCCAAGTAATCTCTCTCCTGTTTATCAGCTCAGGCTTTGCAGCACAGAAGGCCAGTTACACTGATGGCCAAGAGAGCGATGCAGTCACACTCTTGGAGTACAGAGCTCAAGCCAGCACCTCGCCTGACTTGAAGGTGGCCAGGTCTTATGTCTTTTTGTTGGTACAGCATCTGTTTCAGCAGCTGATGGACAGCTGAGAGATAATGGCAGTCCACTAAATCACTATGGAGAGGTCAGCAGTAAGAGAAACAAGGGGAGAGGGGTGAAATGGGAAGAGCTGTGGCCTGCCATTTTAGCTTGTGTCCTCTGTTCAAATTAGGCAAGAATGTAGTAGTCCATGGTTCACATTACTCAAATATTTCTCTGTGGACTGAATGATAACAAGCTAACTACCAAGATGATTGTCTAGAGAGACTGGCAAAGGTAAGTCACAAAGCAGTAACACAAGCCAAGATCAGACAACTGGTTTCAGTACCATATTTCACCATTACTTTTTGCAATAGTGAAAAAGTTACTCAACAGATTACTCTTATTAGCTATTTTTATCCGTTTCCTTCTGTGTAAGGTTCTTCTTGAAATAAATCAAAGCTCACTGGGAAGAAGTTTCTTGACACAGCAAGCAGAAGCGTTAGCCTCCTAAAACAAGTCTGGCACTCAGTTGCACTGCATCTTACAGTATATGCTGTGACATGAAGGAAACACATCCCCATTACCCCTTTTTCTCTTGCACATCTACAGTTCTACTCCTTGCCCTTCCTTCTGTCTCAGGCCTGTGCTTTCATCACTGTTACCCTAACTTAAATTTTGAAAATACCCCTTTTTTTTTCCCCTTCGCAATAACGTAAACAATGAATGACTAAATTATCTCAAGATATTTAATAGGGCTCTTGACTGTCAAGCAGATATGGACAAGGCTGAAGAACTCATAACAATCTTAGCAAAGGCCTGAGATGTAGTTTTACTTCTGCAACCATCACTGACCTTGTTGGTTCTCCTGTATAATCTTGGAACTTCCAGTGCACTCTTCAGGTACGCAAATGAGGACTCACTGAGATCCTGGATAATCCTGTTATTCAAGGTAGGCACACAGGCTGATAAAGAAGCCTTTGAATCTTCTAAGGCTCCTATTAAAGTGAAAATGCTAAAGTTTAAACTGAGCTACCCTGTCCAATCACAACATAAATCATGTGAACCCCCTCAATCTTCCAATCTCGCTCTGGTGTCAAATACAGGATATGCTTACCAAATAAACACACGTGAGCCATTTATAGAACATTACCAGTAATACCAACCATTTTTCAGCCAGAAACACGGATAGAGGGAAGGAAAGAGAGGTAAAGTAACATTTTTCAGGCTAAAAGTTTTTTCAGTATTACCAATGAAGCAAGGAGCTTGAATCAAAAGGCTCCAAGCTTCCAAAGAAACTGTGATTGTGAAATTCTTTCTCTCTAAATTCCCCATGGAATGACTGAAGTATGTTCAACTCAGAGCTGTGATTTCCAACAGATCATTTACTGAGTAGGGGATGTGCACTAGAGCTCCTACATCTCTTATGGGCTTGTACATCTACCAATAATTCTGATTCAGAGATTTAAGTGGAAATGATAACACAGAACTTCTGGTTATGGTTGAAGACAGGAACTAGCTCACTCAGGCAGCTACATGCCTAGCCTGAATTACTAAAATAAAATCAAACTCCATATTTCACATAAAGAATGATGAGATGAAAAAAACAAACCAACCGACAAAACCCAAAAACCCCTGAAACAAAACACCAAACCAGAAGAAAAAAACAAACAAGGAAAAAAAGGCTGAAATGCTGAATTGCTCCTGTCCCCTGAAGTTCATGTATTTAACTATTACACTTTGATAACTCTCTGCACTACATGATGCATCAGGCCTGAGAGAGAACAGTCATTTTAGAAAAATATTCTAGTTTCAACTGCATAATGGAAAGCCTCTCCCTACTTCTTCACCAATTCTTTTACAAGTAGGAGTTTAAAGATATGATATGAAATCTTCCAGTATAAAATCCTCACTTTCTGGAGAAGAATCCTAAAAGCACTTTAGACTCACTCAATTTTAGTCATTAAACATTTTCCAGACTCAACATGTCTCTTCAAGATTGTTTCTCTTTAACAATTTAAACATAAAGCAGGTTTTATTAAGTAATAAACATATTAGTCTTTTCAAATTTTCATTGTAATAGGGTAAAAGCATAAAAAGCGAATTAATTTGTTTGGCAGTGGGGATGTGGGAGAAAGGGAAAAGAGCCTCTAAGCTTTACCTGCAATACAAGACATATTCTTGAAGCCAATCATTTCAAGCTTTGGTTTAATCATCTCCAAGATGTCAGGAATCTGAAAAAACCCCAAAAAAACAAAAACCTCATCCCAAAATCAAGAGAGATATAGTTATGTTACAAACATGTCAATTGGTTTTTCTACATCCTGCAAGTTTAAAGTGCATCAAAAAACACCGTCAATTTCTACAGTTATACTGCATTTCTGGGAAACCAGTAGAAGTCTACAATATGCACAGGAATTAAAGCCTGCACACTAAATCCTCTACCGTACTATTGTACGCAGAGGAAATAATTTAGAATTAACAAAATCCACCTGCAACTTACAACTTCACAAACTACAGAAATTTCAGCATTCTTGATCAAAAATACACAGAATTTGTCCCTACTGGAAGAAAATTAATACATACATCTCTCCTCAAGATTCTTAATCATTAGTCAAGTATAATCATAATGACAAAAGCTTTTTCAACCTCAAAGACTAAAACCAGTAACCATTTAAAAGGGAACATAATACTAAAGCTGAATGTTGCACCACACTCCAAGCTGCAACAGAGACTTTACCAGAAAAGGTAGGAGTGGCAGAGTGATGCTTTTCACCAAAACACTGTAGAAACATATTATTTCAGGTGTTAAGTCCAGCAACTACTGTAGAAGAATTTAAATATCTGAAGTGGTTTCCCTGTAATCTGACATTCCAATAAGAGAGTAGGCCACATATTTCAGGTGATATTTTCTGTATCAGACCACCCAAGTTTTAGCACGTAAGACTTAAAAAAAACTTTATGGTACATTATTTTAAACAATTTAATGCCCTTAACAAGACACCAAACATCAACAAATACTCTTTTGTAAGTAAAGCCACAGGCACAAACCTGATCCTGGAGTTTGTCCAGATCTGCAGCAACATATACCAGCTGAGTACTAGATATAGAAGACAATGGTAGACTTTCTGGAGAAGACCCATTTCCTTGGTCCTCACTAGGGTTGGGGCTTACAGAAGATTCCTTTCTAGCAACTGGCACAGATTTTTTGCTTTCCTTCGTATTCTCATTGGAAATGGGCCTTACAGAAACCTGAAACATCAGACTGAAATGTAAACCTGAGCAATAGTGAAGGCAGCTAAAGCTGGACAAACTGAAGCAGTATATAAAGGATTTTTAAGTTCTCAACATTAGAAAGAATCCCACACTTACATGGGATATTACCATTCATGAATTATGTGAAAAAATACATTTTAAAAACATTTTGGTGCACTACAAAGTTGGATGATTTGTAGATTATCTTACCCCTTTTTATTTACATATTTATTTTTCACCTGGCTCCAAGATTGTGGCTACTTCTTTCAGTGGCAGAGGCAGCATTAAGCAATATGAGCCACAGCCTTGGCAACTACCAGACAGGAACATTGCAACAGTACTAATATTTGTGCTTAATCGTGTATTTTGCAGGGATACTTTTTATAAACCAAACTCATGAAGTGATTGAAAGTGTACTTGCTAGAAGAATGTTAAGTTCAGAAAAAAACACGCTTAAAAAAAGGTCACGTACTTCACTTCAAAAGGTCTCTTACTGATGGACATACCCAATCACCAAAAGCAAACCCATGCTGGTCTCTTACCTCACTGATGAACACAGAGTAGCGTGCCAAAATCTGCAGACTAAGTTTCCACAGACGGTGTGCTAATAATGGTAAAAACAACTGATCTGACCAGCACTTCAGGAGACTCATCCAGACCATGTGAGTGGCCAAAAGACAGTACGAGCTGCCAGCTATAAACAATTAGACAACAAAGGTTCTAAGCACATTTTTAAAAAACGTAACATCAGTGTAAGTGCATTACCTAAAACTAGAAAAAGTCTTCCAAAGAGACATAATCACAAAGATAGAAATTTATTAAGCATTGTATGAAACAAACTCTTAAAATACAATCTCCTCAATACTTTAGATTTAAAATTCCACTAAGTGTTGCTGTAGCTGTGCAGGTCAAAGCAATAAGTGAAAAATTTGCTGGCAATAAAGGCAGAAACAGCATGGCCAAATAAGCCACTTTAGGAGACAACATCTCCAGGATAATTTTGGGGAATCTTTTGAAAAAGTTGTATCAGATATGTCTGCCAGCCACAACATAATACTCCTTTAGCACTATTGCTCTTCCCACAGTTATATGAGATATTTGCTATAAATATTTATTTAAAACACAGTAGGAATATCCTTATTGAAACAAGATATTGTAAAGCAGCTCACAGTAACACTTTATAGAATGTGATTAGAAAGCTAAGGAATGTGCCTGCAAGTTCCAGGCCTACACCTTGAAGTGGTAAGATTTAAGCATTTTGTCTCCGTTAGGATTTTTTTCTCCTTGTTTTCTTCAGAGGGTATGTGTATGTGTGTGTGTGCGTGCATATACACACAGAGAGATATTTATGTGGCTCTTAGCTGCCTTCTTCACAAGTATTCAGTCTGTTTACTGAAGTCAGTTTTCCTGATTACAATATACTTCTAATGAATATATCAGGTTATCCCCTTCCAGTCTATTCTTCCTGTGCATGTCTCCTCATCTGCTCATTAATCAATGTATGTTTTTTGGGGCAAACACCAACACCACAAACCACAGCAAGCCTAAATACTGACAACAGACAGCCATTTTTGCTTCTACATAGTGCTACAACAATTAGGAAAATAATACAGCATAGCTTTTTAGGTGTCACTTGGAGGATGTGAAATGCTAATTCAGTTCCTTCTTGCACTGAGGGGATGGTTCCATAGGTGTGTTAATGACTGCTGCCAAAAGGGGTGTTTTTAGTAAGTAAAGTGATCACTGAACAGTACTCCCACATTGCTATCTCTATAAAAATGTATTATACTATTTCAGAAAGCTCATGTGAACCACAGGATGCATGTTACTAAATACTCAGTAGACAGACAGTAACCACTGCTACTTACACCACTGATACTTTACAATAGGAAATAAAATTTTACCTGGTGCTTCCTCTAGTGTATCTGAAAGTGCTTCTTCTAAGGCCCCTGCTATTTCTCTGAATCTAAGAAACAGAAAAGTTTTGAATATTACAATTCAACAGTTGCTTAACTTGATGCCTACACATTTTTCAGTGCTTACTTCAGTATTATTTCACTGTGCTATCAATGCACATACATAGATTTTAAACATGAGGTTATTGTTGCCCAACTTAAATTGGGCTATAAACCACACCAGCATCCAAAGAGTTGAAACAGAATCTTTGACATTTTAAAGGCACATGCAAAGCTCATATTTTGGGAAATTGTTAAAGTCATGGTTGCAAACGTTATCAAAATAAAAGCTCACAGACAGACAAGTCCTCACCTTTTCTGAGAATTTTTTTGTTTTGTTACTGTTTTTAAAAGTGGACTAATTGACTCATACTTGCTTTAGCTGACCTTCAGGTATGTCATGTGACACTGGAGGCTCCAGCTTTCTACATGTTTGTTAAAGAACAGAAGCATAAGGTTCTGCAAACAATTCTGTACCTAATAAAAATCAATAGTTCCTCACAGGATACCCTGACCCTTCTTTCTAAAAACATCACCCTTCAAAGAAGGGAAAAAAAAAAAAAAAAAATTCATACCTCCTCCATTTTTTTAGGTGAATAATAACAGAAAAAGTTATTATTAAAACCTCTGATACTTTTCAATATCTAATGCACTGGATAAACAACATAGCATTTGCCTCACGTAAAAACTGTCAAGCAAGAGCTGCAAGAAGTCCTTCTTTAACCAGGTTTTCCCTCTAAGCACTGAAAAAAAGCTATCCTTTCAAGTTCCCCTATAGAAAGTTCTACTGTCATTGGTTTCCATTCTGCTTTTATGTGCATCATAGTAACTCTGTAAGCCTATCTATCAAAGTTACTAATTACCAACCTGTACAACTTCTCTTAAAGCTTCTTAACTGTCATCTCCGGACTAGAACAAAGGCCCACCTGGCTTTTCTTGTTCAAGCTCCTAATGGACTAAAATGCATGTTTAACAAGTACATGTATCTGTGAAACACCTTTAAAACCTCATTTCTACTTATGCACTGCCTCCACCAACAGAGCAGTGTCTAGAAGTCTTGTGGAGAACAGGATTAGAGAACAGAGTAAGATTTTTAACAATGACAGAATTTTTGCTGAATGTTTCTTCATAGGAAAAAAATTTCCCCAATGTGGGTTCCCCACAATCAGCTGTACTGATATAACTGAAAGAATGGCACAGGAAAGAGTTACTGGGACTGTTTGTGTCAGCACTGCTACAGAAGAAATGCCTGAATATTCATCTGTTCCTCAAAGGATCATTTGTAAAGGCTTTAGAGATGGCTGATTTTTCTGGGTAATTTCTGTAATTGAAAAAAAGAAAAAAACCCACCCAACAATCTTGACTGTAAATGCCATAGTGTGGGAGAACAGTTCAATAAAAATCTTGTATGACTTAAAGGATGTAAATATGCATCAAATAAAAAGCTTTCTCGATATATGTAATTGTCACATTATTTTCAAAATTCTGCACTGAAGCAGTCATGGGCACTTCCAAAGGTTATCAGATTATTCCCACATAAAGGAATAATAGGGTGAAATAGGAACCAGTTGCTGTTAACCTACCATTTATCGAAATAGCACACTATTTAGATTTACAGTAATCTTGAATCAGAGGAAAACGATTTTTTAAAAGTTTTTTAATCAATCAGAGCTCAGAATACCTAATGGGAAATGGTTTTTCAACAGAATATGCTGAAGCTCCATTTCAATTTTATGAGCAAGAGTACAAAAGTTGGATTGAGTGGTCTCTTATTAGAAAAGTTGCACTTTCAAACAAAAGGGGCAGACACACAGACCTATTAATGACATGTATCTTTTTAAAAGATCATAATGGCTAGAGTTCCATGGACACTTTTAGTCTGAGCACTCCATACCACTTCTGCAATGAATACTCCTGCCCTTTCCCTTGGGCCAGCATGAGTATTTGTACAATTAAGTGGTTTGGGGAAATTGATTGAACATCAGCCTTTTTTTTGCCCAGAGTAACAGATCCTCATCAGTTCACAACTGCAGGAACAGATGTGCAAGAAGTAAACCAAACCAGGATATCAGATGCTGTGACTACTGGTTTTACAAAACACTGTGAACCACCAAAACACTAAGATCCTACTCCCAGCCCCAAGCTTCTGTCACCTGTATTAACTCTACTACTCATAAGATTCTTTGATGGAATTTTTCTACAGAAATGTAATTTTTCCTGGATTAAAGAAACTGCATAAATGTGACTATAGTGCTGCCAATTATTGAATCATGCAGTAGAAAAGGCCACTCAAGTAATGCAGGTTAAAAATAAGCATCAATTTCTCTTCCCTCTCTTTTGGAAATTCTGCTTTCTTTTCTTTTTTATTTTCCCCCTTTTTTTTTTTTTTTTTTTTTTAAAGAGGCTCTCAGAAGGCCATGGACCAAGAGAGATCACACATAGGACACTCCGGTTCTTTTCCTTGTCTGGAGGCTTGCTATCCAGCCCTACAATGAGACATGTGGACAACACTCTCAAAATACAGTTTGACATTCTATTTTGTTAATTAAAATTCTAACATTACTAGAATTAAAACGGCTTTCTGGTGTCTCTCTTCTAGTTGCAAGGTCTGTAAAAGGTAGTACTACAGGTACATCAGACCTGCTGGAAAAACAGAAGTTGTTATTTAGCTCCTCAGGATTAGAGAATGGTAGGGCAATCTTTGGGAAGGCAATGCTACAAAGCCCAGCACTTTAAAGAGTACATCCTATGAGACAAAAACAATGTCAGAAACATGGCTAGATCTAGAAAAGCTACAAGTTGTCAAGTTCTTTAATTTGATATTTCTAAGAAGAAAGACTGCTTCCCTTAAAGGAAGTGTTCCTCTAGATTTTCACAAATAGCATCTTTCAACATAGAGATTAGTTGCAGGGACACTGAAGAAAAAGAATTTGAAAGAAGAATTCAAGACTTACTTAGACTTGTTATAGTTGACTGTGATTTTGCTAAATTGATGAAAGATATATAAAACAGTTACTTGACTTAGTAATTAAATTCTGAGTTTGATTTCTACTATGATTTGTTGACAAGTGAAACTTGGAATGTGAGATCTGACCCTAACCCGGACCATCCTGCTGTGACTAAACTCTGGTTTTGAGGAAGTGAACAAAAAAAAAATTTGCATACCAACCTTATTTGAAAATATACAGGCAAATTCCATTTGTTGTTAAAGCTGTGGTAAGAGGGATGAGATCTTAACCTTTTCACGCTGGCCTGGGAGCCACACTGTCGTTCAAATTTCCGTACAAAATCCATACTAGTAGTGTACTTCTGCAGAAAGAGAAAGAGCATTCTGATCATGCACAGGGTCACAGCAACCAAGGAAGGCTACCAGCCATTCAGCAGAACTCTTGTATCATGCTATATTTAAGCTTGAGGCTCAGAATGGACTGACACTGTCCCATCACGTAATCATACAAGGCTAAAATCCTGGATTGCAATGAAACCAAAACCAGTTAACTAGTAGGTGTTACTCTCCAGTAAGGAAAGCTAGCACAGGACACTTCTAAAAACCATAAAAGTGTCCAAGTACACTGAACAAGCAGAACTAATCAGAGAGATGCATCAGTACTTTGGAGCTCAGTCACTGGGGTGGAACAACAGTGCTGCACATTAGTAAGAAGAGAGTCAGGTGCAGGAGATAAAGGCATACAACAAACAGAAATAATCAGGAATGAAATTCAGAAGTACACTTAGCCAAACACACATGAGAATGGAAGTATGGTATTTTTGTCTGTTACACAGGCCTTGTATTTTAAGAATTTCTAAATTTGCTTCCCTAAAAATGTTTTGCAAATACCAAATATTTGCAGAAGACTGCCAAACTATTTCAGATAAACTAACTTTATCTAGTGTATACTTCTAATAAGATGTTTACAAATAGTAGTTGGTTGCAAGCAAAAAATTACATTAATCCCCAAATGCACCATGGACTTACTCTCAACACTAAATTATTAATGGAGTGAAAATAATGAAATAATAAATTTAACCATGCATAAAGCTGAAAGCCAAACACGTGAGTGAAAACCAGAAGGAAAACAGTAAAAAAAAATGCTATTTTACACAAAAGAGACCTTGCTAACAGAAGAGAAGGCTTATGTAAGTAAATTTAAAATCACAATACAGCTACAGTTAAAATTACCTCTGTGGAATGAAAAACAGTTTGGCTTCTGTGCAAGTTTCTTCTATTTAAAAACATAGGAATCAGCCATAAAACCTATCATACATTCTCATTAAGCCACTGCTGAATTAGTGAAACAAGCCTGACAATGCCTCAGTACTTCTGCCTTCACTGCAGTAAGAGCAGCAGCAGGGCTGTAGCAGCAAGGCTTTTACCACCACTGGAGCACTGTTGGAGTTATGTGATTTTGCCTCTTACAAGCAGTAGAGCATTATAAGGACAAGCCCCTGTGTTGCTGCTCACAGGCTCTGCTCTGAAAAGCTCACCTGTGACCATAGGACATGCACTGATACAGGCATGCCTTTGTACTGTGTATCTCAGTAAGTTCATAGCTTTCTGTTAAAGCTATATTTTATGAAAATATACTTTTCTTGTAACACAACAGTTTCAGTGTGTCAAGATAGTATTCTGAAAAGCGCACACAAAAGCTTTTAGGTAACTACATTTTTCCTAGGGTGAGTGTTTTTGTAACACAATGGACCCATAAGAGGTATAGGAGTTAGATCCAGAATGAATGACAGATTAGTGCTCTGCTCTTTCAGGCCTCCTTTCTATAACAAACCCAGCACTGTAAAAAGGCAAACAAGTGTTAACGCTCTGCTACTTTAACTCAGAAATATAAACCAAACACTCTGTAAAGACCTATCACTTTCAAAACAGACGACAACTCAAGAGACATTTATCTAGTTACTGATAATATCTCCAGGAGATCTGCAAGACTGCTTCCCCTTTCAGCTTCCAGGATTGAATTGGGAACCAAAATGAAGCAATATTCAAACACAGGAATCTAAACTTAATCTCAAATGAATATTTAGGGATAAAAGAAGTACTCTTTTCCAATACCCATAAATCTACAAATCTGACTCAGAAAAAGGGTACATCAATTTGAAACAATTTAAAAGAAACCCTCCAACCTTGCAGTTATTTGAACACTTATGTTGAAACACCGTCAGTCTGATTTTTAAAATGTTTGAATGTTTCCATTCTCCTCTCTCCTCTACATCTAAAAACCTCCTAAGAGGTAATATTGCATATTTAAACTTTTCAGCATTAAACCTATATGTATATACATACGCAAACAAACCTGAAGAAAGACTTTTCTGCATTTCTAGCAACAATGAAAACAGAGATAGATTACTGTCTAAAATCTGTGTTGCATTACTTGGCTCATCAGCAGTACAAAAACAATTTTAAGGGTTTTTTTCTTCCTCTTAATTCAGAACTATTAGTCTTTACGCAGGTATACTGGCATTTTTACACTTGGCATTTCAACTTCGTATTGATTTTTAGGTAAAATATTTTAATGATTTTAATGGCTCTGAGTCAAGTAGTCAAAAGCAGTCTGAAAAGTATTTTAGACTTACTACATGATTTACTTGAAAGTCATGGGTGGGTGTTGGGTTTTTGATGGTGTTTTTTTGGATGGTAGATTACTTTTTAAATAAACACAATGCCACTGTTGGTCAATATCATTGTAATAAAAGATGACAGACTTTCAAAGAAACCCAGCTTTTCTTAAGATAAAATACAATCCTGTGTAAACCATGAAGGACAGAACAGCAAAACGTTCATGATTTGCAGCATGCAGAGCATTAGGTGAAAGCTTGAAGAGTGACTGAAACTTTATGGTAAAATAAGTATTTTCAGAGGGAGGAGGAACTTTCTTCAACGTCCATTTAATTTGCTTCTTATTCAGAGCCATCCCTGCAAACATTCACTGTCATGCCTGCCTGCCTTCATTTATTCAATCTATCTGTACAAAAGAGATCTTAAATTCCAAGAAAAAAAAGTATTTAGTAAAAGCAGTTTCACATAAACACAGCAAGAATCACATGCCTTATAAACCTCCACCAGCAAGCCACTGCCCTAAGTCACCTGTACTGATCTGCCTACAATGCCTTCCCCCAGAGAATTTATCACTGCTTCCCATCTCCATCTTGAAAATAAAATGATTCGCCCTAATTACAAGTTAAGTTGCAAGGAAATAAAAATACAAATTTTTCAGCAATCATGGTTAAACACAAGCAGAGAGGACAGGAGGAAAAGCAGAAAGCTTGTATTTTCTACTTGTGACATACTAAAAAACTACTGCCAGTGTCAATATTCATACTAGACCAAGAAATCTATTTCACCATTAGTAAAAGATGATCTTTTACAGGCAGAGCAGGACTGCCAGTGAAGACAATACAAGAGTGATAAGTGCTTTAAATTCATTATTTAATTAAGTTTGCTTCATAATTGATTGCGATATGAGGGAAAATACTACTTTTACATTCCAAATCTGATGGCACTGCCTCCAAGTATTTTTGTTTCTTTTAGTTGATTTGTGTTTTTAATCACAACACAGTCTGCAGTACTGTAGGAGAGCAGAAGCTAAAACAAGCAAGTGAAACAAAGGATTTTTTTAACCTTCCCCTAGTATAGAAAAAATTGTAACCCAGGTATTTAATTAACATGACAACCTATACGGAAGTCCTAGACTTGGGCGAACAGTGGAGTTATCCACTCCCACCTTCAATTATGTTGCAGTTCTGTAATTACAAAGAACATCAATTCCCAAAACAAATATTAATTCACATGATTAAATGGCTTCCATTAACTTCTGCATGAGCTTTTCTGACAAACCTGAGGGGTGAATTAATTCCTATGAAAACTGAATCAAGTGATTTAACTTCCTCTTTCAAGCCATGCAACAACATGAATTTACACAAAAAATCCAGAGGGATAAATTCAATTCTTGTGGGTGTCAAAGGAGTCAGAAATGGAAAAAAGTAAAATTACTTACCTCATGAAACACATCTGGGTTTCCAGGGTTAAATAGTGACGGCAATTTCTCTTCCAAACCATGTACAATTTCTGGCCACACTGAATTCACTAAGAAATCATATCCAGGAACAATATCTGCTTTTTCACTGAAAATGAATTGCAATTATTCCATGATTATATTTTGCCACCAGGCTTCTATTTGGAGGTAGGGGTAACTAAAATATACATGCACCCCACTACACAGAATGTAATTAACTTCTTTCACATAGTTATGCTGATTCCCTTGAACTATTCTTTCTGTGAGATTTCTTACCTGATTCCACAGCCTCATCAAATCCAAGGTATTTTTCGTAACTCTCAAAGTGTTTTAAATATTTAGTAGTTATTTATCTTGCAAGTGTGTTCTGGAAAATGAGTACGTTTCAGCTAAGAACTCCTATTATTATTGGTATAATTCAAGTTTTAATAGCTCCAAACTTCCAAGACCTACCAAGTAGGAGTAATGTGACTAATGCAATGAGAAGAAGCAGAACTTTTTCCTAATTGTTCCAAGCTGTATTTATACACGATATAGTGTTCGAAGCAAAAGATTAAAGGCTGCCTTGATTATGAAAACATATAAATTGAAAGCAGAAGATACAAAAGCATTCAATTCCAGTTCAGTATACCACAAAGCAGAAGTACAAAGCAGAAATATTCCACTATTAAGAATGATTAAAACTCACTGAGGGATTAAAAGAACTGAAATGTTACTAAAACTTAGGAGTCATAAAAAGCTCAGCAATGGATGACTAATTAGACAAGTAATTCTGCAGTCCCTGATAGTTCTAGTTACAGCAGTCTACTATATTAACCCGCCTGCAAACAGATGAGTAAATGGATACAATTCAGTAGACCTGAATTATTTAAACTTCAAAACAGGCAATTTATTGCATAAGGAATTAAGCACTTTTTGAGAAGACAGCAGAAGCACAAATCAATTAAATCTATAGCTTCAGTACATGCAATAAACCAGTCAAACCGCTGGGGATCATTCCCCCTTTTCTGATGTGCACTAACAACTCAGTAACTTTTGCAGTCATATTTTTAATGCTTTATTATGCTCTTCTCCTTGGATGAAGTGTAGAATTATATTTAATGGGTTTAAAAAACCGAGTTATCTGACACACAGTTATGAACAGGACTCACTTCTACTACTGAAATACAGGATTACTTTTCTTTTCTCTGGCACGAAGAAAGTGTGTTCACTGTTTTGTTTTGAAAAACAGACATGAGAGAGAAATCAAACCTTACTATGAATCTTCAGAAAAGGGCAGATAAGTCATTAGTGCCTGCAAGCTAATAATGCAAAGCATTTCAAAAGTATATGATACTTTTTGTAACTTCAGTGCAACTGAGAGAAACCCCTAAGATAATTACCTTGAAATAGCTCCCCCTGTTACTTCACGCAAGAGACGGCAATGATGAGGAACAAACTCCAACAGTCTATTGTACATAGCCTGAAGGCCATTAGGATGAGACTGAACGTACTGTTCTACAATCACCTGTTGGGAAGAGTTCAATGTTAAATGTCAGAAAAGTGAATATAAAATGCTGTAATGCAAGACTCACTCACTCAAAACTCCTAACACTATAACCTCAAATATTTGGATAGTCAGTATATTACTTTTTTATATTATAGTTTCCAAATATAACGTGCCAGCTTGAATTATTACTTCCTTTAATGTATCACTCTTACTGCCAAGACTAGCCCCAAGAATGGGAATGCACTCTTTGCTTTTAAATGTTAGTCACCGTGTCTGGCTCCTGACCCGCTGCCTCATTCCTGCCATGTGAAGCAGGCTGTAAAGTTAAACAGATGACTGGCAAAAGCTAATCAAACCTCAGAAAAAAAAGTAAAAAATTTCTTCTAAATGTAGAGGTTGTTGGTCCAATCCCAAATACAGGCAAGCCAAAGCCAAGAAACTTCTGTGACAAAGCTAAGCCTTTAATGCAGCTAGCAAAGCAGTTTGTCTGGACAGTACCTCATATCCAGTGAAAAGGGATAATCTCTGCCATAAAGAGAAGGCAGACAGTAGTTGAATAACAAAGGAAAAGAACAATAGCTTGTTTCTTGGTATTCTTCCACTTGTCTGAATGCTTTTGCCTCTCGCTACATAAATGAGCAGAATGATGCAGAAGTGGTGAAAGAACAGACTCTGAGAAAACATGAGGAAAACAACCTGGCCCCCACCACAACAGTTGCTACAGCATTAGCAACACCCAGTGGAAGCTTGCCCTTAAGGGGGGAGGTTGGATTTTTTGATTCCTCAGCCCAAGAAAAATGTAGGTAAGAAGAAGAATCCCAACTGGATATAAATTGAAATTGGTGACAGGCACGTAAGACAATTCCTCCATCCTTTTTTAA
Organism: Campylorhamphus procurvoides; assembly: GCA_013396655.1. Lineage (NCBI taxonomy): Eukaryota > Metazoa > Chordata > Aves > Passeriformes > Dendrocolaptidae > Campylorhamphus > Campylorhamphus procurvoides. Next base: position 2,194,193 of record WBMV01007695.1, on the reverse strand, counting down.
TTCAAATGGCAACCACAAACAAATGGACATTTTTGGGGGGGCTCAGTTCTCCTGCTCTCTCCACAAAGGTATTTTGATGCTGATAATGAAAGCTGGAGGTTAACAAGAAAAAAAAATGTTTGCAAATCAATTGGGATTTTTTTACTTTATCTTACCTCATCTACATAAGGTTTTACAAGCACTTGACCAACTAATGCCTCTGCATCTCGTGTTTTGTCAATTGTTGCATAAGTGCGAAGACAGTGGCGTATTATGTCAACATTTGAAGTCTGAAGGCCTTCCAAGAGCAGCCCTTCCAGAGACTGCTGCAACATAGCTGTTATTCCAGCTATACGCTATGAAGAAAAACAAAATATAGCAATAAAAAACCAGAAGCAAAGGCTTGTCACCATTGTTGATGTAAATTTGTCTCGAAATACCTAACTCAGCTTTCTATTTTCATTTGAAAGGAGTCAAAGTTTTGATAATTGGCAGTTAATAAACTTTAACACAGAATCAATGGATTACTGATACTATTTAACACGGTATTTATGATGGTAAGGGGAAGGCAATTATTTTCCTCTAAATGTTGTAAGTTACACAGTAACTTCTCTGCGGTCTGCTTAATTCTGAGGAAATAGGTCAATAATTGTTCCTTGTTCAACTGAACCACTGTGTGTCACAATAAATGAAAGATTTACAGTAAGTGATCAGGGATAACAACTGTAGTATTCATCCCTCACTGTCAGAGACTCAAAAAACAGAGTGTTCCAAACACTACTTTTCAAATTACTGCAAATCAAAGACACTGACACTAGCAATAAAATTAAAAAAAAAAGAAAAAGGATTCAGTCTACATATATTCTACCCTCTGCTCACCATTTTTCCTGCTCTCCTGCTACATTTTTTCCACTAGATCCAATTCATTGCTACCCTACCTGCCCCAGTTGTCCTTACAACTCTGTATTTGAAGAAAACTCAGCAACACACACTAATGCAGTCTAAGCTGAACTATCAATTCAAACGGACTAATTTCTTCTCTGCCTTTTTACATGCTGTATTGTGCCTATCCATCCTAAAATGATTCCACAGAATTTGTACTTAACATGCAAAGTCAGGAACCCAATTACTGATTCATCACAAAACCTATATTCTGATGACCCTTAATGACAACAGGTACAGGATAAAAGTCCTGAAAAACACCATTAAGGAAGCTACCTGATGTAGTTCTCCCACTACGTACATTACTCTGCTGCTCATCCTGACTCCTGTTATTTTCCAAGTTTAGTAACTCGGCAGCCAGAACAGCCAGTAGCTGTTAACTGTCCATGCATCAACATGGTACCAGTGGATATCGTAAGCTGAAACAAGTTTATACTCCCAATAGGCATAGGCACCTAGCGAAAAACTGGAACTGTGAACTACCTTTACTAGCTCAAAAGCCATTAAGAATGACATCTCCACACTAATCAGGTTAAAGCACTATCCCAACTCCATATTCGTATCTGCCTTTAAGCACCAGTTTTCCTTTGTTCCCCCTTTCCACTGAATGAGGAAAAGAATCCCACCAAATCATCAATTAGTCTTTTACAGTAGATAGTTATTACAAACAGAATATTGGGAAGATTAGCATACTGGCCTGAATGGTCAGAGAAATTTCATGAAAAGACAAACTTGAATATATTCAAGACAGCTACTCTGTAGGCACATTCCATTTAAATTCTGGTCTGTATGCTGCATCAATAAAGCCAACATAAATCTCTGGAATGAGATCTCAATATCAGTAAGGAGACAAACTGCAAGATACATTAGACAGAAATGTCTGTTGTATTTCCTACTCTTATTCTAAGTAATTTATCCTGAAGAAGTTAGCAAACAAGGCATAAATCCTCAGAAAACACAATAGTTCTAGTCAACTGATAAAAATTACCTCATGAAACCCATTCTCCCCCTTAAATTAATTCAATAAAACTCTGTGGAAATAGGCATTTGTCTTCCAATTATATTGGTTTTGCTTGACTCTGCAAGTGTTAAGCTGGCTATCATGCAATACTTACTGGTCTCACTTTGTCCAAAAGGGGCATTCCTTTGCTTTGAACTGCATGAAACTGTAGTTGATTAAATTCTGTGGCAATTCTCTCTAAAACTTGTCCAGTTAAAAGTGGACTAGAAGAAAGATGATACAAAATGAGAATCCAAAGTTAGATCCTTTCAAATCGACTCACTTTCATCTGTAGCAGATAGTGCTCTCCCTCAGGTTTTGTGGTTTCATCTAAGTATTTTGAATTCTGATAGGTACTAGTACAATTACTGCAGTCATGCAATAGTGATCTGGAACATGCTACATGATATAGTTGCTTTGCAGCTACCAACATATGAAGTTGGTGAAGCAGAAGCTGAAAGGAACATAAGCTCTTGCCTCAGCAGTATGAAGTGCTGTTTTCTATATGGCAGTTTTGTTTATTATCACATGAAAAGTGAGTCTTAAGAGCTCAGAAACTGCACTAAGGGACCTTCACCATCCAGACTTATTTCTTATTTCCCCTTTCTGTCATACAGTAAAACTAACAACAGTTATCTCCAGAGAAACAGTCCTACCCTTCCCACGTGTACACAGTCCCAATAATGAGCCAAATTTCCAGCCATTTCAGTATCATCTTGCTTGCAAACATAATTCTCTAAAGTGCCTCACCCTGACTGAAAACATCTGCTTATGCTTTGTCCCTCTAGGTATCAATGTATTTTTCTGTACAGCTCCCCCACCATCACTATGTGATCCAGTGCAACAAACTGAAGAAACAGTCTCACAGTGTCTTTTCCCTCCAGCTGAAGTTGCAATTGTATCCCAGCAAAGCATTTCAGGTGAATGACTGGTAGATCAGTTCCAAAACTGGCTGAAAGACATTTTCCACTCCTCAGCAAAAGCAGAGGGAGAGGTCTGACTGGAACTCGTCACAAACTTTCCTTGTTCCAAAAGTATTACATAGCTGCCTTGCCTGTCTTCGGCTAATTTTGCAGCAGTTCTTTCAGTTATACATAGCAAGGAAAATAAGAAAAGCTTTCTTCTGTTTCACTTTCAAATTATATTGGAATAAACTGCGCTGCAGAGAGCATTTCAGACATGATAGAATTAGTGACTTCCAAGAAAAAAACCCCCAAATTATTGCACCAACTTCAAAAGCTTTGCTTACTGAAAGCACCACAAGTAATTTAGAACTCTGCAGTCTGAGTTACATGTTCTGTGAATAATCAGCTGGCAGAAGACTAAAACCTAGAAAATCAGTCATTTCATCAGAGTTATATTTCTCAAAATAAATCCTAATGTTTGTAAAATCACCTTCAGCAACACCATGAAATTAAGTTAGTCCCATCAATTACAAATAAAACTGAATATCACATATTTTTTACCTGTTTCCCTCTAATGAGGACAATTCTTTAGTGCCTTGGGAATGCAGAATCTTCTCAATTTTCTCAACAGACTGAATAACATGAATAAGTCTCAGGACACACATCTGTAATTAAAGAAAGATTTTTCACGTCTGACTCCAATCCCAACTGACACCACCGTAAGAAGATATTTTGGATGGTTTCTTAGTTCTCTGTTTTTTTTCTGGTGTAAGTCTTCTTCCTTCATCTTAATACTTGAGTTATGTCTCAGTTGAAGTATTGTTCACATAAGTCCATAAAACCCCACAAACGAATGTTTGTCATGGACATAGGATAACTTTTCTCATCCCTGATTTTTTTCAGAGCAAAGCACAAATACAAATGTCAGTGTATCACTTACTCTATAAAAATTAAGCAGCTGTATTTAAATTTCATTCACAATAAGCAAGTTCATAGACTACCACAGTCAGAAACAAGAGTAACCATAATTTAAAAAAGAAATCTAACTAAATCAAACATATATGTTTTGGGCAGCTGAAGTAAAATACAGATTTAAGAACAACTAGACACCGTAAAAAATTATATTGACCTTTTGGTTGACAGACATAATTTTACAAGTACAAAATCCTGCACAGTGGGCATCTAGGCAGCCTAGAGCTTTCTAAATTTCATTTTCTCTGGGTTAATGGCAAAAACAAAGTCATCCTAAGGACAACCTTTTCAGGGCAATAATTTATCTGTTGTACCTTTTTTCTTCTAATATCTTCTTGTTTAGTCATCCGGTCATCTACTGCTTGAATTCCTTCACTGACACACGACTTAAGACTCTGTGAGAGCAAAAGTTAGTATGTAAAGCTGCTTTCCCATTTAAGGATTGAAAAAAACTTTAACTCAAAAATCTAAACTTAAGACAGAAGACAGATTAAGGTATTGCCAGCACAAGTATAATTATTTCCACCAGAAGTGTTCTTTTACTACCTTAGAGAGACCAAGCAACCTTCCATCCAAAGAAAGGGGCAATAAACCCACTATGTTTTTGTGTCTTGAAACTGTGGATATGTATCGGTTTTAAATAGCATTTTTCATATAATAAGGATTTCCCTGTGCTAACTGACTCTATTTTCTGTTCTAGATATCAAGGCTGTGATATTTTCAAGGTACATTTATGCAAGAAACATCCCTTTGAACTGGCTGCCAAGACAATCAAAAACTGCCCCTTGCTATAAAGGCCAAGTTGCTGTGGAAGAGCCAGAATAAGAATCACCTTCAAGAGGGTGATGTTTTATGGTGAAACCACAGGACTGAGCAAAGAAAGTATTTAATGGACTTGTATCTGAATTACCTACTACCATCTCTAAGTTACTCGAAAGAGTTTCAAAATACCACCATAGACTTGTCTTGCAGCAGTCCGTTGACTTGTCATGTTTAAGGAATCCTTTAACTCTTAGGTGAAATGCAGTATAGAAAACATGAATTTACTGCTACTACAATTGCTTGAAAACACAATGCTTCACCTACTACCACTCTAAGTCATCCATTTTCAAAGAGAAGTTTATTATAACGAGCATTAACTTGAGTGAAAGATGTTCTGTACATCATATGAAAGTGAGCTGAAGTTTACCAAGCTGTCTATAAGGATTGTTTTGAACATACCATAACTTCTTCCCTCAACTGTCCCAAGGGTACTGAAAGCTGATTAAGAGCCTTGTCCATGCCAACCTAAAGAAATTACCATAAACACATTTATGACTTTTTCAATAAGTTCATACATGAATTACTGACAAAGCCTATCATTTCACAAATACCAAAAGAGAACTCAGAAAACATAACTCCCCTTATAATCTCATTTTAAATTCAATGCAAAAGTACATTATCTCAGATACAGGCATAAAGATATCAGACTGATTGTCACACAAAGCCAAAAGTTAAACAAAAGTTCTACCTACAGAAATTATTCCTCTATTAAAACGTTAAATCTCAGTCTTTGAACGTGTACAACTGGAACAACTAGAATTTTTTGTCAAGTGGGTTGGTTTGTTATCATTTTTTTTAAAGATATTTTGACTATACAAAAAATTTAAAGATTCCTAAAAGAATCCTTCAGAATGGCCTTACTTGTATCATTGCTATTCTATTGTAATGATTTATTTCCTTCAACTTCAGAACTGCTAACAGTTTGAAACAGTTTGCCCTGAATTAACTCTTCCTAATGATTCGGTTTCTCAAGACAAAAAGCATACATCTGAAACATTTATTACAGAGCAAGTGCAACTCTAGCTAAGTTCTCCAGGAATGGTCTTGCAGTTTCTCTCAGTGCAAGGGTTCACAGTTTAAGATGTCTTAAGTGTAACAATGCCAAAATAAAAGCCACATACTTTCCATATGAAAACTAAAAATCCCACTGAATCACATTAAGTCAGAACTATGCAGTACAACCAACAACACTTACTAGATTCGTTGAGAGATTAACAAAATCTGCATAGTCCTTATTTATGAGTTCTACCATAGCAGTTTTCAGGAGTTTGTAATAGAGCTCCAGATCCTCTCTGAGCTCTTCCAACTGCACTCGTTTCCTGCAGTCTGACACAAAATGGTCAACATCAAAATCCGCCTGAAAGTCAAACAAGGAAAGAGAGCAGAGCGTAAGCAAACAAGGAACACACCCAAAATAAAGTACTCCACACGCCAGTGAGTTGACCAAACTAAAGCTCTAGGGGGCAAAAGGCTCCTTAACGCGGTAGCTTCCAGTGTTCCAAACTCTCGGCCTTTAAGCTCAAAAGCACGGAGTGTCTTGGGACAGAGTATCTAGAGACCAGCTCACCAAAATATACAAGGTTATAAATTCCCTATGTAGACTTAAAAAAACACAAACCCCCAAACAAACAAACAAACCACATAACAACAACCAACTAAATGCCGAAATTCAGTGTCAGGAGCTGCCCTAAGCCCTCCAAGCACCCAGGCCCCTGTGTCCCGCCAGGCTGGCAGCGCATCCCACCCCGGCCCGGCTCCAGGGACACCGCCAGGCCCGAGCACNGCCATCCGGCCTCGGTACGCTGTCACGAAGTTTGGAAAAGAGCTCTGAGGTCACCCGATGTGCCCTGTGACCCAGCACCGCCTTCTGTACTACACCACGGCCGGTCTTCCCTTAAACACACCCGGGGGCGGTGACTCCACCACCTCCCCTCACAGCGCGTTGCGGTATGTAACCACGCTTTCTGTGAAGAAATTCTTAATGTCCAGCCTAAACCTCCCTGGAGCATCCTCCCATCCTGTCGCTGGTTGCCTGGGAGAAGAAACCGACCCCCACTTGGCTATGATCTCCTTTCAGGGAGGTGTACAGAG
>WBMV01007695.1:2137406-2187378 GCA_013396655.1 Campylorhamphus procurvoides | reverse complement strand
CAGGGAGGTGTACAGAGCGATAAGGCCTCCCCTGAGCCTCCTCCTCCTCCTCCTCCCCAGGCTGAACAACCCCAGCTCCCTCAGCTGCTCCTCATGGGACATGCACTCCAGGCCCTTCACCAGCCCCGTTGCCCTTGTCAGGACACACTCCAGCACCTCAATGTCCTTCCTAAACTGAGGGTCCCAGAACCGGACACAGCACTCGAGGTGTGCCCTCACCATCCTCACCAGGTGCTCCATACAGGGGTAGAATCCCCTCCCCCGTCCTCTGCACACACTATTCCTGACATAGGCTGGGATGCCATTGGCCTTCTTGGCCACCTGGGCACACTGCTGGATCATGTCCACCTGCTGTCACTCACACCCCAAGGTCCTTCTCCACGGGGCCACTTTCCAGCCACTCTGCCCCCAGTCTGGAGCACTGCATGGGGTTGTTGTGGCCCAGCACATAGTCTGGTTGAACATCACACTATTGGCCTCGGCCCATTCATCCAGACTGTCCAAATCCCTCTGCAGAGCCTTCCTGCCCTACAGCACATCAACACTCACACCCAGCTTCGTATCCCATGAATTTACTAAGGATAGACTTGATCCCATCATCCAGACCATCCAGTAGCACTACCACTGGAACCCCTAAACCACTAGACCATGTCACCCAGTGCCAGATCCAGATGCCTCTTGAACACCTTCAGGGATGGTGACTCCTCTACTTTCCTGGGCACCTTATTCAATGCCTGACTATCCTAACAGTGAAAAAAATTTTTCTAATGTCTAATTTGAATCTTCCCTGTCTCAGACTAAGGCCATTTTCTTCCTCATAGGACAGATTTTCTAGAGCATTCACAAGCCTTGCTGCCCTTCTCTAGACATACTCTAGCACTTCAATGTCCTTGAATGATTTGGGTTGGAAGGGACAATGTCCTTGAATGGTTTGCGTTGGAAGCGGCCTTAAAGATCACGTAGTTTCAGCTTTCCTCCTATGGGCAGGGACACTTCCCACTAGACCAGGTTTCTCAGCGCCCCATCCAAAGTTGACTTGAACAATGACAGGGATGGAGCATCCACAACTTCTCTGGGCAATCTGTTCCAGTGACCCACCACCTCCACAGTAAAGAATTTCTTCCTGATATCTAGGCTAAACCTATGGTTCTTGCCACCCTGAGATGTCAGGGTAGTTAACTGTGCTGCTGAAGTGGGTACCTGGTGCCCCCACAATGGGCACCTAATGCATGATCCAGGCATGTAAAGCAGCAGGAGCCAGCCATCAGAGCCCATGGCACAAGCTATGGAGACCCAGGGCTGCGGAGGTGGGAAGGGTCTCCAGGGGATGGGATGGTGCAGCAGAGTCAGGCCCTGAGCAGCATCACCCGGATCCGATGGCCCACAGCCACATCCCCTCGGGGTTTGGGTATTACTGGGTTGAAGGCTCCTCAGCCTCTATAAGAAAGCAGTGCCAGGGTCTGACCACTCCTAAACAGCTTTTTCTCATGTTTAGATTTATTGTAGTTTGCGCCTACATGATCCTGAGTAACAGGAACTGAGTGAGACCATAGTTTACCTCCCACCCCCCTTCTTCTTTTCAGTAGGCTCTTCTCTTAGGCTCTTGTTTTCCTTCAAAATCTTTTGTTCAAGGTCACTTATGCCTTGGCGAAGACAAATTTAGCTCTAAAAAGCCTCCCTGCTGTCACTTGCATTTCTATTTGCTGCCTCAGGATGGAAGACAGCAAACGATCTCGTTCCTCGCACAAGCATTTTATGGATTTAATTTTGTCTCAGTGAGCTCAAATGAGGAGTGAACCCAGCACCTTAATGAAAAGTTGTAAAGGTGCATCCACTGTAGCTCTGCCATTTGCTTTGTGGGTCAGGGCAGAGAAGACTTCCCAGGCATGATGAATGTGGGCTCAGTGGTACGCTGGGCTGGAGACTCCCAGACCTCTCGGGCAGCCAACATGTACATCCCCTCCTGACTCCTTCAGTGCTGCTGCAGAGCCTAGCTGGTTTGTAACCAGCAAGGATCGTGCCAGTGATTTATGGCTGGCACTGAGTTTGTCAGGACTTCCCTGAGCTGCGAGAAGTTTGAAGAGCAGGGCAGTTCAGTGATGAATGTGGTGGATGTGTGCACCTGCTGGCTGGCTCCTCCTGTGCTAATTGCCCCTGCTTGCTTTCACCATGTCCCTTTGGGAAGCTCTTCAAGACTAATATATTTCATGGTGTCCAACCCTCTCAGAGATCTCAGATGTTGTCAGACATAATTTATAGCGGTCATGTGTTGTCAGCTAGAGAGCAGAAAAGATACACCCACCACACAAATCCACACTGACACTTCTTTGCGATAGAAAATATCACTTCTTTGTGATATTTTTTTGTGATATTTTAATGTCTACATTCTGGTACAGAAGCAAAGGCCCATTACTGCTTAGCTATCTTTTTAATGTAATGAGCTGGAAGCTTGAAATTAAAATTCTAAACAGCTTTCAAGGTTAACTTCTTAACAAGGAGTTACACCTACTTTTTCTAAGGTTTTACATATGAGCTAAGACAAATCTTACTCTAAAAAGAACTACTGTTGCCATTTGTGTTTTGTTTACAAAGCCCTAATTACAAAGTACTTCTGGAAATAAAAAATATGCTTCTATTTAAATTTGTTTATTGGTGAGCTCTTATACTCTTCATATTTATTAATGTAATTATAAATTCAAATACAAAGTTTGTGGAATTTAATAATTTACCAGTGAAAACAGCCATATAGAATTTTCAGTAAGTTAATGGTAAAACCAGAGATAGGGCTCATAGGTTATTTCCACATGCTGTCCCCAAACAGACATCTTCACCTGAGGCAGTGGTGCACAAAGTAACATTTCTCTAAGACGCAAGAGAGAGGCAAAGTGTTTGGGGAGTTAGCTGTTCCAAAGGGTCATGCAAAGCTCCTTTTACTACCATTAATTTTGTGCTAAGATTACTTAGTTCATTTCTACTACAGGCCCCTTCAACCCTTTCCTTGCCTGACTTTTATCACTGTCATTCCACCCCTTCTGGGCTTAGAAAATGGTTTTAAACTCTTTTTTCCCAGCCACAAAGACATGGCACTTAACAATTTCTTGTGAAAACTTTTAATCACTATTTAATCTTCAGTTTTTGGATAACATGTCATTAAGGGACCCATTAGGTGAATGAAGAAAAATCATCTGAAAGTCTGTCCCAGTATTATTGCTATTATCTGAATAGGGATGATGTGGGTGCCCGAGAGTAGAAAAGCTACTTTTAGCTGTTATGTGGGTGCTGAATTTTAAACATTTCAGCATCCTTTCTTATTCTCAAATAAAGAACATTTCAAGAGACCATAATGATATGACAAATTATGTTTGGTATAATTGTAGCATCATTTTACTGAGCGCTGCCAGTGACTAATTGGAAATAACAGTATATAGCAGTTAAATTGGGAAAGAAAGAAGTTAGTTATACCTTCCACCACATTCTTAAAAGTCCTCTCAGGTTTTATTATTTTAAAAAACTGAAGGCATCACGTGCAATTTATGATAAAGAGGGAAAGTGTGACCGCATACAACATGTAGGGACAGATATACTAGAATTAATTTGTGGCAGAACACACCAGGTACTGAGAACCTTCAAAAATGTAGATAGCATCAGGCAAAATAAGGCGCCAGTGTTGATGTGTTTTTTTCAGTACCTTGCCTTCCTAAAATGAAATCTCCATCAATGTATATTTTGGCTTTCCTGCAAAATTCTGCAAGAAAAATTCTGTGTTAGCTGCTTTCAGTAGATGTTCGAAACAATGAGCATCAATTAATAAATAGAAGTTCAAAGCAGAAAAAGCTATTTTCCTAGTATTGACATTACTGAGTACCTTTATTTTGTTTTCTTTTGGAAGTGGAATTAAATACATGAATAAAGGTAGAAGAGTTTATATACCTGACTCCAGTCCTGAACACTGAAGTCAGTGATTTCTGTGGATTACTTAACTCGAGAGGTGTAAATAATCCTACTGAGCCAGCTAGAAGCCAACTATAATATTGCAGTAATGTCATTGTTTTGTGGTTATGTCAAGATATGAGCTTGCACGTGATATTAACATACATTTTCACATAAAAAAAGAAATGTTTGAAACAATTATTCACTGGAGCAATCTGCCCAGAGACATGCTGGAGTCCCCTTCACTGCAGGTTTTGAAGATGCAATTGGACAGGGTGCTATATAATCTCGCCTGGGCTCACCTTCACATGAAAGGTTGGATCAGTTGATCTCTGGAGGTCTCTTCCAACCTGGGCCATTCTGAGAATCTGTGATACATACTTACAAGAACTATAGTGAATGTATAGTGAATGTATAGTAAAATGTAGAAATGCGGTATGAAAGTGGGCCAGTTTAAAACCTGTTTGAACATGTATCATGTAAAAATGTTGCAGAATTGTCCCTGTTTCCTGCTGATGTAATTACAGTCTGATACTTTACATCAATGATGCCTCCAATGCAGAGACAGGAGTAAGGAGAGAGGTGGCAGGGGAGGGAAGGCGGAGGCTTAGGTTTTCACTTGCTGAAGTTGCTATGCCCAAACAAATCACATAAAGGAGCTGCTTAACTTATGACATCCTGCCTCAGTGCCTCAAACAACTGAAAAAAAGACTCTGAGTTTCCCCCTTCACCTCCTCCTGACATGTTCATGACAATAGTGAGGAAAGCTCTCAAAATGGAACTTAATTATTTTGACTTAATCCCAGAATTTCTTCTCAGNCAATGGGTGATTAGCTCTATGAGTCATGGGGTATGGTTGAACTGTTGATGGCCCATTAGCAGCCACACCCCCTCAGGCTGGGTGTGAAGGTGCTAACGACTTTCTAGAACTGCTGCAAATGGTCTATTGTTCTTGGGGAATGAATAGAGGGTGTAGAATACATATCTTTAATCACCCCCACACAGTGATAACTGATCCCTCCTGCTGAACTAGGACAAGTTGTTGAGTCATTAGCTGGCTAATTGGAGCTCAGTGATAACCCAGACATTACAGAAGTAAAACTGGAAATGAGATAACTACCTATTTCAGATTTGGCAGACTCTTGTCCCAGATTCTAGAATGATCAACTTATTTCCATTAGGAAAGAAAACAAATGGCAGAGTTGTTTATTTCTTCGATAATGTGCTTATTCCAAGAAATTGCAAAAGCCTACCTTTTTAAGACAAGACTATTAAAAACAAACTCCAGCAGAATGTATTGGTTTGTAAAGTTAGATCTCCATTATCCAGTGCTTTGCCCAAAAATGCCTTTTAAGCTTTCAATCAGGGTTACATTTTTCACAGTGAGGGCAATGAAAATCGCCATAGGGCTGGAACACTTCTCTAATGATGAAAAGTAGAGAGATGAGGATTTTCAGTCTGGAGAAGAGAAAGGTCTGTACAACCTTATTTCAACCTTTCCATATGTAAAGGGGACTTATAACTAGGATGAAGAGTGACTTTTTACCCAGGCTTATAGCGTCAGTAAAAGGAACTATAGTTTTAAACTGAAAGAATATTGATTTAGATTGGATATAAGGAAGAAATTTGTTTACTATGAAGGTGGCAAGATACAGGAACAGGTTGTCCAGAGTTGTGGATGCCCCACCATTGGAAGTGTCCAAAGTCAGGCTTTGTGCAACCTAATATAGTGGAAAATATCCCTACTCATGGCAGGGGAGTTGAACTAGATAATCTTTAGAGGTCCCTTACAACCCAAATTCTTTAGTTATTTAGTTGTCATATTCTATAATGCTGTGACTGTCCATAAGATCCCTGCTGTTGCTTTTCTTTAATTCTGTATTGTTTCTTCAGCACATCTCACTTGGCCAGACACATACCTCCCTGAAACACTAGTGAATCCCTCGTGTGTGTCTGGTTTATATTTCTCAGTGTTTTCATGTATTTGTTTTGTATTGGGATATGTATTTGTGTTTGGATTGAAGATGGCATGGTTTCAGCCACTTGGTTTCTGAAGGGAGCTCTGTAGTTACTTGCAGTCATCACAATGGAAAGATAACTGTTGTATGTTGCAAGTTCAGTGAGTCTTAATCAAATCCACAGTAAGAATGAGTTGTTGAAGAGCTGGAGAACACAATTTTTTATCTTTTTCCTTTTCCTAATAGGTTTCTGTTAGAGAAAGACATGGAAGATGTCCCTAGACAATAGGAATTATGGATTTTTAGCATTTTAGCCACTGGATGTCACTAATCGTTCACAGAAACATAGAAATCTGTGCACTTTTTCCAAAGGGTAAAAAATTACTTAAAGAGAACAAGGTTTGGACGTGAAGCATTTCTATCTGAAATGGCAGCAAATTTTATTAGTGTGCAGTAATCATGGATCAGGATTGGCTTGCCAAGTTGTGTTGAACTTAATAACTTTTAAAACAGCAAATATATTCTCTGCTATAAGATTCTGGGGAAAAAAGCCAGCAAAGTTTCTTGCACAGCTCAGTGAAGAGGATGAACATTACCAAGCTGAAAGAGAAACTCTGCATGGGAAAAGGGGAGTTACAGTGTCTATATAATGGATATTGTGCATAAGTATGCACTCACAGACATGGAGTCCATCTAATAACACCACAAGAGAGGAAATAATGAAAAAAGTTCAGATGTGCCATTATTGTATAAACCAATTAAGAGGAAAAATACACATCTGAGGATTTAAATAAATTCACTTAAAATGGCAAAGTGCCTTCTGGCCTAGGTCACCATATAGGTGCCACCATTGCTGTGGCTTTTGCACTGCAAATCTCAAGAAGAGAATATATCAAATGACATAATGCTGTCATGATTTTTGCATTAAATTAGCAACCACTAGAATACCTGCTACAGGTGTGTGTAGGACTTCTAGACTTCTGTTCATGAAATCCTAGAGAGTGATTTCTATTTATGCAGCACATATGCCAGATATTAGACATACCCCAGCTGCTTCAGATTTGCTGTGAATGTACAGATCAACTGTGCAGCTGCTGTGTAAGGCACTCTGTCTGCTGCAGTCCAGGCAGGTGGTTGGTCAGGTCCGCTGGCCTCAGACACATTCCTTTTGCCTGGAATGCCACGAATTTCCTGACATACCCGGTCAATCTTCTCATGCACCACCAGCCATCTGCCAGGGGATGCCTGATTTCTAGAAACTACAATAAAATAACCAGACTCTACTTTTTCTTCTAGGACATGAGCTGCAGGAAGGAAAAGAGGGCATGCTGATCAAAAAAATGAATCTATAAGCAAGAATACAGAGAGCAGAAGTGAAGCAATGCTATAAATACAGTACAATCATTGCAGTCTGGGGACTGGCCCACATATTAGGGCAAGCTGCCTTTATTTGTAAACACATACTTGATCAAATTGTCATTTCAGTCTTTAGGTTTCTTGCTATCTCTGCTCTGAATACTATTCTTTTTTGCTTGGTCCACTGCCAATTCCCTACATTTCCATTTCATCTTGGTTTCTAAGTTGTAGTCATGGTAATGTTTGTGTGCTTATTAAAGCCCAGTCACAACTGAAAGTGATAATGGCAATGTTATATTCAAGGCATCAATTTTATGGGTATGGGTTACAAAAAAACCTAAGGCGTACTTTAATGAGGTTCAATGTACTAATCACCTTGGTACAACTCTTATGACTTCAGATGGATTATATGAATAGGATAAAAGTTTAGTTTCTTAATATGCACAAAAAGACATACTGAGCCATGAGGCACCATGGATGAATGGGAGCTGAATATAAGAGAGACATCTGCTCTCTTTTGTCAGTGCTAAGGCCAAGGACAGATGCTTACAAGATGTGCTATCCGTTTCTTTGTGGGATTCTGTCACGGTCTAAGGCCTTGGCGAGCAGAAACTTTAATTCAGCTCTGACATGAAGTTTCTTTTTGATCAGAAGCAATGTACTTAAGCTTTACTTAAGTCCGGTACATTTTTAAAAATGACCCTTCAAGGCTAGAAACTTTTAGTGATATTATTTTTAAAAAAAAAAAAATTCTAAACTTCATTTACGATAAGCTTACCCAGAAGTTCAAAAAAACCTATCTTTTAGGAGAAAAGCTGTATTTGATTGGAATTAAGTTTGCCTGTTCCTACCAGGATACTGTTAGGCTGCATCATTTTCTTCTGAGAAGAATTCTTAATCCTCATGCAGATGGGAAGTAACAATAAACACCATCTGCTGCAAATTAGGTTACTCTCTTAGCAACGAGTGAGATGAGGCTTAATCTCCCATTTTCTGTGCTGAAGTACCCACTGGAACTTCAGCCTGTAACAGAGCAAGTGATCAGAAACGAAGTGGAAATAAGAAATGAAAAATCTTTCTTACTCCCATTCTGGCAAGATCCTTCCTGTCCCTGCCAGCCCTGCAGTTCTATTGCTGTATGCCAAAGAAGCCAAGATCTGCTCCTTACCCCATCTTCCTCTGGCTTCTAGCTTCTCCTGGGGGAGTTGGGAGCAGCATCATGAAACAGTGGCAATCTCTCACGACTGCTAGGTGCTGGGAGCCAGCCCAAAAAGTAAATAGAATCAGCAGGGAAGGGCTATGTATCAGATGAGAAGGGTTTTAAAGCTGTCTGCTTCTGACAGAGTTCACAGGGAAGAGGGCCAGTGAGGCACTTCACTGCTACCTGGCTTCCCCTGGCAGAACCCGTCCCTTGATGTGTGTCTGCCCTGTGGGTGCCATTTGCTTCCCCAGCCAGCTGTCAGCCGCCTTCTCTCCAGCTCCACCCCAGGACTGCTCAATGATTACAGCATGTCAACTTGTTTAGGACAGCAGGTGTCTGAGCAGACTCTTGTCATTAACCTGGTGTGGCATCTCTTCGCAAAAAGTTCTCCTATACTGCAACAAGGTGATTTTAAAAAGAATTGTCTGGATTTTTTTCTTTTCTTATATACAGTACCTAATTGGCTTTCTCTGTTGGTAACATCCACGATACCTTGACCAGGTTCAGGCAGTTGTTAATTCAAGTGCTGCACAGATTGCACTCTCAGAAGAGAGAAATTCATGGTCTTCAGAAGTCATTTAAAGCATCTTTCTTTTTGTTAAGTCAGCACTTCTGATGCTTCATAAGTTGCAAGACTCAGCTAATTACTACGAGCCATGTAGAGCATTCAATGCTTTTCCAATACGTCGCACTCTGCTGAGCATGCATATATGTGTCAGTCAGCTGGTGAGAAGGATAGGGGCTATGGGCACATGTGCTAAACCATCTACATGTTCATGTGTTGGTGCTACAGGCCAAGCACTACAAATCTGACCTACTGATGCTCTGAGGGAGTATCCCAGCATTCCACACATACAATAGTTTGGTTGGAGCTAGGGAGAAATAATGCCAGCTGCCCACAAATCATAAGCAAATGTAAGAGATCCTCTCATTCTGCTCAAGCAAAATTTGTGAGTGGAAATAGACTATGTCTGAGACATATGGTATCCTGAACTACACATAAGGCTGTGAGTCACTGTCATTGTCTAGTGCTGTACAGTCAGAGCTGGGGAAAAAAAACCCCAACAAACAAAACCAAAACCACAAGGCTATGATTTTCAATCCTCATTCCATCCTTAGGTCAGCTTTGTCAGATTCTCACTTCAGCTACCAAATAATTTACACATGGCAATGAGCGATTGGACATGAACTCATATTTTCTGTTGATTCCACCATTTTCTTACTGTCCTCTGCCATCAAAACTTAATGAATGGCTCTTGTCAGGACACTTGTGCAGCCATGTGCCTTTGTTAAAAAAAAAAGTTTCCTCTGGCCTCAGGTACAATATGGAAAGATATTATAATTGCAGATGAAATTTTCCGTCAACTAGTTTTATGGTGCTTTTGGTTTAGACAGTTTACAGCATTTCAAAGGGACTGCATATTCAAAAGCCATGCTTGAGGCTTCTTATGAATTAGATTCCTACAAGATGGATCACATTCAGCATCTGAAAAGCAAGGCAGGCAGAATCATGAGTCATTTATTAAAAAAGTAGGGTGTATCTGTGCTTTAATTGTATGCAGTAGGTTAAGAAAGCTCTTTTTATTAAAAAGAATTTAGAGCATTCATCCTCCTGAGGTATAGGAAAAAAAGAGTAATAGAAATTGCCTGATTGGTCATTAAGTCCGTCCTTTCACAGCAGGATAATTGCTGTTCAATAAAGAACACAAATAGCTCAGATAAGCTTAAATTTGTTATGAAGAAGACTGGAAGAAAGATAGGACTTTTTTATACAGATTAAAAGGACTTGCCTTGATGAAGTGGTCAGCATTTTTTATTTAAAAAAAATCATTTTGCCCAGCCTCACCCAGTTCTTCAAAAGAAAAACCTGTATTTTCATCTTTTCTGATGCCTTTGAGTATATGGTTCTTGTGAGATATGGAAAAGCTGTGCAATGGGGATATAATAGAAATAGTAGTGCTAAATATCTTTTGCTGTGAAGGACTCCTATTCCCCCCTTACTGATCAGGGTTACTGGCCATTCTTCACTTTCTCAGAAAATATGTGTGGTCCTATCCTGTAAATCTTGCATGAGGGGCATTGGATATATGGAGTTTTCTTCTGCTGCAGTTCCTCAGAACCATGTCAAATGTAAAGATGGAGGGCAGGGTGCTGAGGTGAATACAACATTACCTATGACCTTTCTCTAAACTGACAGAGACAACTACCTCTGAGTCACCCCACTACAGGGAAACTGCTAGTGTGAGGGAGACATTTGTGTCAGCTGCTCTCAGTGCTCCTACATGTGCTGTTTGCTGGTAATTTTTATTATGTCTCATGATACAGCACTTGAGTTCTTATTTCACTTCTCTTCACCATAGCCAAATGGCAGAATGGACAACTGTTTTTCAGTAGTTGGATGAATCCTGGGGGGCACATACAGGGGACCAGCCATAGGTAATTGACAATTAGAGAAATTAAGAGAATGTCTCAGGCTGAGATTTTCATACCTCCCAGATACACGGTGCAACCCAGAAGTGGGCTGACAGGTGTTTTTGAGAATGTTTCCTGGATTGCTGTCTCTAGAAGGTTGTGGCATTGAGTAAGCCCCAGAGCATACTTTGCATTTTAGCATATTTGCATCTCAGGTAAAGAGTGCAAGAAAAGAGTAAGAAAGATAATGAAGGAACCCAAGTGGTGTGATCTTACTCTGTAAACCTATATACAGGTACTGCTAAGATGCCCAAGAGTGCTGTGTGGAGCATTTGAAGTAATGGGACCACAGGAAATGAACCTGGAAGAGTTACGGGGCATGTGGGAATGCCAAGGAAAGTGAATTGAACTCAAGCGAAGGAATAGTTCCTGTCTCAGTTATGGGAGAGACACATGAGGAAAACAATGAGGCTTTGATACTTTTAAGCCTTTCTTGAAACTCACCTCTAAATTGTTGCCTTTGAAATTCTTGGCAGTGCTGAGTCACCTGGTGTTCTGCAGTAAGTATTTCCCTTGCTGTTCACAGCTTGATTCCGCTTGACCAGGTACCTCTAGATCTGTCTCTATTGCTTGATTGGTTTTGTATCCATGTGAAGTCTCATAGGCTGTATTTCACATGGCTATAGTAAGTGATTCCCAACTGGGTATGTAGCAATCCACAGCAATGACATTGTTTGATAAAAAGAAAAAAGAGTCTGGGAGATTTTTCAAGGTTGAGGTACATTTTGAGTAGATATAAATAGACTAAAGCTATCATCGCACCTTCCTTTCTTCCCTAAGAGTCCCAAGATCACAGGCTGCGAGTGTCTCACTCAGCAAGGACAGAAGAAAGAAAGAAGTACTGCTGGCTGTATAAGATACAGGGCTTAAATTTATTTCTGACTCACAGGCCCTAAACCATTACTATTTTTTGCAAGTTGTGAGTTCAACCATGAAAGCACTGTGGGTCACCTTGCTACAAATAAAACTCTCTGCTATTTTCTCCCATTGTCTCATGAAGTATGGCAGGTGAAGTTTCAGTTCTGTTTTGCTGTTCCAGCTCTCTCCCATTCTACAACATATCTGTCCTAAATTGTTTTCTCTAGTCCTCTCTGTAAATTAAAAATGTTTCTAATTCAAGTTTTAAGATGATAGCAGTTGCTACAGAAAGTCTGGTTGCCATGTCAGTGGGACCCATGTTCTCTCTTTCATGGTGTCTAAAAAAAAGAATATTTTTTAAATCCCTGGGTGATATTCTACAGAAATCTCTCTGTAGATAATACTCAAAAGGGCTCAGACAGCTCAAACAAAATTAATAACCTGAGATGTCAAAAAAATCTCTTCCTATCCTAAAGCATAAGTCCAATGTCCCCATTAGTGAAACAAAAGACCAAGACTTAGACTTATAGTTAAATTCGACTTCTGGCATAAATAGTCCAATGTCTGTCAAAACCATGTGCTTAAAAGTACCTTGCCCAAACCCTGCCCAGTCCTGCATTCTAGCAAGCCACCTGCTGCAGCAACCACTCCTGTGAAGGATCACTCAAGATAATTGAAGGCCTCTTTTCCTTTGAAGAAAACATGGCTTGATGTGGATTGTAGCACGAGTTAGTAGTGATGCTGGAGCAACAGATGTGCTCTTGTGGGAGGTGGTGGGTTTGCAGCTCGCTGATCTGTTCTACAGCGCCCTGTGCAAACAGTGAGCCAGTGTTAGGAGCAGCACTGCCCTGTAAAAGCCCTGGTGAGGCTTGGGAAGCGAGGTGTAGTGTGGGCTGAGGCACTGGAGGTGAGTACAGAGGACATGGGAGAGGTGGAAAGAATGAAAACAGCCATGGGATGGGGTCTCATCATGTGGGGGAAGGTAAGTGTGCTTATTTTAGGACAGTTTGGAGCCCTGAATCAAAGTTTGGCAGGTGGCCCAGTTTTATTTCAAGCCAGTCTTTATAGCACGTATTCACTCTTCGCCAGAGAAGGAAGAGAATTTTCTTCACAACATCTGAGCTGGCAGGGTGAGCTGGAAACAGATAGAGTGGATAGAGTGGAAAAGGGAAAGCAGACTTTGAGCTGGTCTTCAGCTGGCCCAGTTGATGGCAATAATGTAATTTGTTCCATCAAATCAGAGGCTTTGCAGAAAGCAGCATCTCATCAGCATACAGATTTGTCTTTGTGACCCTAAGGCAGAAATACATGCTTGTATTTTTTGCATTGACATCTTAGATTTTTCTTTTTTTAATTTTATTTTTATTTTATTTTGTTTTCTTTTTCAAACAGGACACACGGAAACCCACATGCTCTAAAAACATTTGCTGTTTATTATCCTCCTTCTCATTCAGATTATGGCTTGCAGCTTCTGCACACTGGGGAAGTTTGCATAATAGTTTCAGTTCACTTGTTAACAGTAATTATTTTTTCCAGTCTCTCATTTGTTGTAATCTGAATAGCTTGGCCTCTAGGAGATGTAATTAGTGATTCCTGCAGTTTGCTATGGAATGGGGCAATTGCATCATTAAATTCAAGATAAGTCTTAACTTGGTGTTTCAGGCACTCACATAAATGTGTTATGCAACAAGGGAATAAAAGCTACACGATCCTGCACTTCAGAACTTTGCCCCAGTTATTTCTGTCTCTCCACTGCTTCAATGTGAAGACAGAAAATGCAGATTTACCACTGCAGATGAAAGGACATCAGCTGCTCAGATAGTTCAGCCTGCATGTTGTTGTCTTATGTGATATGGGATGAGGCAGCACCCTGCACCCCAGTCACCCTCTTGGCCATGCAGATCACGGACTCTCGATAATACATGCAGCAGCTGCAAAGATGAGAAGCAATACTAACTCCAGAGAAACCAAAAAACCAGTCCCAACTTATTTGGATGGAATCGTATTTAGAGAAGTGAGGTCATACATTCAAGAGGCTTACCATTTACTGTTTTCTCTCAGTTTGTTTATTGCCTTCTGTGGAAACCCATTTACTGTAACAACAACGCTTGAAATTTTTTTAGCATTTACTCTCAGTAGATCTGAAAGTTCTTAGTGGCATTTAAGTCTCATCTCACTCTTGTAAAGAAATTATGATGTTATTAATAGGAATGCCTATTCCTTACCTCATAAGGAAACCAAGGCACGGAAATTACGATGCTATCTCTGTATGGCTGTGCATAAAAGAAGTGGGAGGGTGAAGAGTTGATCTTTAGCATCCTGCAGCAATTCCCTACTTCCCCATTTTATTCCAGTAACAAAATAATTCATTAAAGAAGTCCAGTCACAAGGAAAAAAAATAAAATTTTTATTTAGTAATATTGAAATCTACTGTTTAAAATATTATTTAATATCTTACTTTTATTCACACTTTTCTTTGCAGATAACTAGGGTTGATCTTAAAGTAACTATTCCTGAAGTTTATGTGTAATTTCCTTAAAAACATACTTGTTTTGGGAACGTCCTTTCCTCAAAGGCAAACCTGTGACATGGCAGCACTGTACCTGCACACAGAAATCCTAACACTGCCATGGTGATTGATAGGACACTGGGACATAGGAGACAGGAGCATATTTTTGTGAAATTGCAATCCTGTCTAGGATCAGAACTGCATAACACTCAAAAGAAGTGGCAACTACATCAAAACTCATCACTTTTTTTTTGTCTCCCATGCCCTGAAAGCTAATACATGGCTGAATGGGTATCTCCAGTATTTCTTATCAAATTTTCGGTTGTTCAAACCATGCAAAGCCCATGTAGTCGTTCTTTGACTATTCCCTGAAGTGGAGCATACATACAACATACTTCCATTTTACAACCATTAGACAGTTTTAATAGGACTAATACTTGTGCCTCTGACATTATCAGAAATTAGAGAGAGAGGTGAAGAGAAATGTCTTCTTCTTTCATTATGTAGCCTTTTTTCACTTCTTTTTGTATAGTGTATCTCTTTCCTATATACATATTCTGCAATGCATTAATTGCCTCTTTTACCCCCCCCATGCATTTTCCAACATTTTTTTCTCCCTTTTCTCTCCACTATTCCATTCTAATTCTTCATTTTAACATTCTTAGGAGAATATCCTAGATATTTCAATGTGTTGTGTGAGTACTGGGCCAGATCTAAAATCCATTTTAACCAAGGGAAATCTCTCATTTTCAGCTATAGGCAAAAATAACATACCAAGAACTTGAGGTTGGCATATCTGGTGCCTTCTTCCACAGCACAGATCACACATTGGAATTTGGTGTCTCTGTCCCATATGCTGGTTTTTAACTTTGCAGAGATACAGTCCGTTGGTAGGCCTTGTGCATGTTTCTTAATTTCCGAATTAGCCAGAGCTTTTTAATTTGAATAGTCAAACTGTCTCATAAACATGTCTTATTACAGCAGTATCAGTATTCTCTTGAAGAATATATCCATTGCAATTTCAGCTTTCTTGGACAAGCTATGTCTTGCCTAAAACCTGGAATCATTTTTTAAAGATGTTCTTTTAAACTCAATTTATTTGTTCATTGTATCTAATGTATCAGACATTTTGTTTTTTATTCTTGCCGTGGCAAATAGACAAGAGAAATTCCTCTAAAAGTTGCAACTATGGGAATCAAGCCCAGTTTCTTAAGACGATTTATGGAATATGCATGGTTGTACTCAAGTGGCTGATCTTATCTTTCACTTCCCACCACTGCGTGTCACACTGATGGATGCACATTCTTGGGATCTGTGATGTGAGAAGGACTGTGTAGTATACACCTTCCCAGCTTTGTTTTCACAAAAAAATAAAACCCAACAGGTGAAAGTCTCTGATTAACCTGGAGCAAAGCCTGTCCTAGGGACATATGCAAAGAGCAGCTACCCTTATATTCTCAGAAAGATCAACTATCAATAAATGATAATTGGTTAATTAGCATCCTCCATTAGCATCTACAGAATGTGATTAATCTGCAGAGAGCACAATGTACAAGCCAGTCAACAAGTGAGGAAGAACTCAAGTCACTCTGAAGAAGTCTGCCAACAACAGAGCATTGAAGGATACCATTCTGAGGTGTCAACAAAAGTCACAATGACTTCTGCAGGCATAGAAGGAATGGAGCTACCACCATATCTAAGCAAACATGGGTTGTTCTCTTATTTCTCAATCTCTTCTTTCACCACATCTCTCAAATCTCAAACCTCTCACTGATTCCCAGCATGAGGCAGTTCTATGGAGAGCGCTGTTCATCTCTGGATGATAAAGGCCATGACCCATCCCTGGCCTTTCATTAGCTTTTCTCCTTAAACTAAGGCTTAAAGACTTGCAGCTCTGAGCAGAATAGCAAAGCACAAATGTAGATAGATTTTCAGCAAAGCTGGCCCACAAGCTGGCCCAGGAAGAGTATCACAGATGATGTAAATGTGACAGCCTGGTTGTTTGGGTGGTTTTTTTGGTCCTGTGGCTGTTGTAGGCTGTCATACTACCCCAGAATGAGTACATCTCCCAGAACAGGTTCAATGTTCTTAGAGACTTCTGTAAAATAACTGGATAGGGAGTTTTTGAAAGCATAGTTGTGGGGATTATTCATCCATTCATTGCTAATACAGCACTTTCTTACATCTGTATATTTTATTGCATTGACATAATTTTTTTACTACAAGATGTCACTGCCCAATCTATTTTTTGTTCTCTTTTATGTGAAGAACTGTGTTACTGATGGCAAAACCATGTCTCCTTATCTGTGGTACAGATTATGTGCATTAGTTATCAGTCCCTACAGATGATATCTTTGATACCGGACTAGAAAATAGTCTGGGCCTCATTCCATTTCACAGAGAGGGAAAGGTGTTTGCCATATAGTTCCTCTGTTTCCCAGGACCTGCAAGGCTCCTTTCCTTGCATAGGCGGTGGGTAGGAGCATCATTTTTGCATGTGCAGGTTTCTGCCTTGAACAGATGCCCCATACCCAGGACTTGGTAGGTGAAGGTGTGCAGAGGTTGCAAATGACTCAAGCAACTGTCTGGGCAGAGCCTGCTCACACAGCCACTTACAGCAGCCTTGCTCTGCCCTGTCTAGTCAATTAATCCCTCACAAAGCCACCAGGAAAAAGAGCTTAGGAAACACCTGCGCCCCTGTTCTGATTGTTACGATTTCTCAATCTTCTCAAAGGCAGAGGGCATCACCTTCCAAGTCAATGCACATATAGGCCCAAATCCAAAGAGTGGCATGCCAAAATCCAGAGCTACAGCTCTTTGGTGTCCCCTTAGGACAACAGAGCTCAGCTGCTAAAAACACCTTCTCCACAATTGCTATGAATTGTTTTGTAGAAGTGATTTTATAGTCATCTGGGGAAATAGCTTCTCCATTCATTGACCATTGCAATGACTTTGCAGTTTGTGAGAAGCTTAGGCTTTGCTGATTTGAATTATTTGTTACAGTATCCTCATCTCTTTATTTTTAATGAAGTGGCTTAAGAAAGTTCTAGTAGCTATGTTATAGTCACTTTTTTCCCAGTGAAATAGCTTAGGCACTATTTTTCCTGTAGTTTCCTCACTTTGATGAGAAGCATAAATTGTCAGTTTATAGTACTGTACTGGGGATGCAACCTTCAAAAAATGCAAGAAAGAAGCCAATTACTGTAGAAATTATTTTGGATAGCCAAAGAAAGCTGCCTTCATGTGCCAAGATTAGCTGCCTTGACAAGTCATTAATATTATGCTGGGAAAACCTTTCTTTTTCCTTTTAATCTATATTCTTAATTTGGAGGCTCCATTGATTTTATAGAAGACTAATACAACCCAGGTAAAACCAAGGCAAAAGTTACACACAAGAAACAATAAAAAGAAGAAGAAACATGAAAGAGCATGTTGTGGCAGGGACCGAGTTCCTATCACTGCCTGTAAGTAAGTCTGCCTGACACTTTCCAGATAAGACTGCTTTCTGTTGATTGTAATTATATAACTCTTTAGCTGTTTAGGATGAAACATGCCTTGCTGGGTGACTGCCACAAATAGATTTTTATTTTTTTTTAAAGCCAGACAAATACTCAATAACTGAAAACAAACCCCAGGGAAGCTTTCTCTGATGTTCACCATCTGGAACAGTAAATTCCAGAATGGCATCTTACAAATGAGGACTGTCCAGAAAAGCTTTTCTAATGGATTATGATATATGTGATGTATATTATATATTGCTATTGACATAAGCAAATAAAAAAACCTGCCTGCTTCTTTAACCTAAGTAGCAATGCTCTGTCCTTGGAAACCTCATCCTTGTTCAGTGACCTATCCATTTTAAGAGATTACTGTTTCTACCATGGGATGTGGCAATTTCTCAGTCTCACAAAGCAGGGCAGTATATCAAATCTATTTTTCTGAAACTGAGAAGAGCAAAGTTGAACAGCTCTGTCAGTAATGAAGAAGAGACTAAACCTGTGTATGTATTTTGATCCTTGCAAGAGGCAGCTGTAGTCAGTGTTGGCAGCTAAAAATGCAATGGCATATCTGAGTGAGGAGGCAGCCAGTGTTTGCATGCAAACTTTACAAGGTGACTGTTCCTTTGTGCTTTGAGACCAGTGCTCCAAAGGTGCTTTCTGACTTTACCTGTCAATGGCTCAGATCTCATCTGGGATGAATTGTGTAAAAACTGTCACACTGCCCTGAGCCTCTCCATCCCTTTCCTCAACTACCGTCTCTATATATGCTTAAGTTCATTGAGGCTCATGCTCATCTTTCAGTTCAGTCATGGTCACTCTTGGGTTGTTGTGAAGGATGGATCATTCCTGCCTCTGTAAACATTGCCCACATCCCTCAGCTTCAGCTCCCTCTGCAGAAAGCAAACAACAAAAATATTTTCCCCAGAGATCTGTGGTCAGTGACCTACTTTGGCTTGGTAAATTCAGCTCTGCAACATATGACAGACTCAGACCTCATTACCAGTGAACAGAGAGTGCCTGATAGACTAGTCAGAGGCACGAAACCCGAAGATAAACCACAATGGCTTTAGGGGCTGATCCTCACTTCTCTGAAGTGTTTATAGGTGTCATGGTTTAACCCTGGGCAGCCACCAAGCCCCACACAGCGGCTCAATCACTCCCCCACCAGCGAGGTCAGAGAGAAAAATGCAAGGCTAAAACTAGAAAACTCCTGGTCTGAGATAAAGACAGTTTAATAGGGAATACAAAAGCCACGCACAGAAGCAAAGCAAAACAAGGAATTAATTCAGTGCTTCTTATGGGTAAGCAGGGGTTCAGTCATCACCAGGACAGCAGAGCCCCATAACACATGACCATTACTTGGGAACTCAAATGTCATGACTGCAAACACCCCCCACTTCTTCCTTCTTCCCCACACTTTATATACTGAACATAATGTCATATGGTGTGGAATATCCCTTCAGTCAGTTTGGGTCACCTGTTCTGTGTGTGCCTCTTCCGAACCTCCCACACACCCCCAACTTCCTTGCCAGCATGGCAGTTCAAGGAGCAGTAAAGGCCTCAACTATGTGTAAGCACTGCTCAACAATAACAAAAACATCACTATATTATCGTCACTGTGTTCAGCACAAATCCAAACACAGCCCCATACTAGTCACTGTGAAGAAAATGAACTCTATCCCAGCCAAAAACACAGTGGCTTATATCAGTGTATAAAGGACACACTGCCTTTGGAAGAGGTACTTACACCTCAGGTTTATTAAAAACGGAGGAAATGACACAAACTCCTTAAAGCCATACTTTTTCTAAGCATGACTTCTGAAGCTGGAGAGGTACTGAGCTTTACTCTTGTTCTTTTTTCATTCTCAAGGGATTCTTCTGCAGTGGTTTGAAATCAAAAAACATCAGGTTTGTCCTTCTATGATGCAGAAAATATTTGCTTTTTAGGTTCTGATATCCTGGTCAAAGTCACATTTTTAATATGACTTACAGTGGTGAAACATTGCTTGCATACATACCATTGCCTGTTCTACCAAATCAGCTAAAGAAAGCTGAAAAATCAGTCAGTCATAGCTGGATTCAGAATGCTAGTCTATAAATACACCCTGAGCTGAAATTCCTGTTAGTGAAAGGAGTGGTAAGAGTTGTCAGATTATGAATAATTTCTGTAGCTCTTGCCTTCAAATCTTGATTTGATAGTGAACCTTATGAAATAAAATATTTGAAATAGATAGCTTAAAACCATTATTCTATTACTTTGATTGTCTGAATTTATGTATCACCTACTTTTTTTTTATTATTGGGTGCTTAGAAACCTCATCAATTTCCAAATTTCTGGTAACACTGCTTCCAGAAAAAGTTGGGCTTCTTAACACTTTGAGTGAATGGAATTGAATTGAATGTTGTTTTCGTAGGAGGGTAGTGGATGAAATTTACAGACTGCACAACTTCAGAGAGATTGCTCTTTGTGATTCCCTAACAAAGGGGAAGATTAACATTTCCACCTGACATGGCATGCCCCACCATTCAAAGTCTCACTTCATGAACTTTCACTGCACCCTTTCTAAACACACTGTACCAGACCGTTTTCGAAAGTAAAGCCAATGCCTTCACACAGACAGTTCCTCTCACTGGATTAAAGACATGCATGCCTAATGCTGTGACTAACACTTCCCACCTTATGTCCTGAAATGCAGCATCCTGTTTGGATCACATTTTGCTTCCTTTTTCTTCCCTGTGTAGTTATGTAAACAGCTTTTGGCCAGTCTCTTATGGCAGTTTTGGCTTGTTGCATTCAGAGTATGCCTGTGGCAACAACTACACGGAGCTCAGATTTCCTTCTGTTGCCATCTGCTCACTACACCTGATACAAAGCCTGGCCTGTTAGCAAAATCATCATTGTGAGTGCTCTACTTTTCCTCCACAAGAAGTTGTTATTGTTCCTTAGATTGTGAATCTCAATCACATCTATCAAGGCTTTGGCGGTGTTGATGGTTGAGAGGCTGGACATGACCCGGCAGTGTGCACTTGCACTCCAGAAAGCCAGATGTATCCTGGGCTGCCATCAAAAGCAGCATGGTCAGCAGGTTGACAGAAGTGATTCTGCCCCTCCACTCCATTCTCATGGGACCCCAGCTGGAGTCCCAGGTCTGGGATCCTCAGCACAACAATGACATGGATCTGTTGGAGCAGGTTCAGGGGAGGGCCACAAAAACAATCAGAGGGATGAAACATCTGTGCTATGGAGAAGGGCTGAGAGTTGGGATTGTTCAGATTGGAAGAGACAAGGCTCTGAGGGTACCTTATAGCAACCTTCCAATGTCTAAAGATGGCCTAGAAGAAATCTGGAGAGGGACTTTTGGACAGGATCTGCTGTGAATAGAAAAGGGGTAATTGTTTTAAATTAAAAGAGTGTTGACCTAGATTAAATATAAGGAAGACTTTTTACAGTAAGGGTGGTGAAACACTGGAACAGGTGCCCAGAGAGGTGAAGATGCACCATCCCTGGAAACATTCAAGGTCAGATTGTAAGCGGCTGTGAGCAACCTGATCTAGTTGAAGATGCCCCTCGTCACTGCAGGAGGGTTGGACTAGAAGACCTTTAAAGGTCCCTTCCAACCCAGACTATTCTATGGTTCTCTGTGACTTGTTTATTTAATGTCCTTCAGTTTATTTATAGCTCATTTGAAATAATCATCAGCTCCTCCCTCATGCAGCAGAATATTTAACCATGAAAGCCGGTTCACAAAATTGCCCTGAGTAGGATGGCTCACACAAGTGTTTGTGTTAACCCTGCATCCAACACGAGATCTAAACAAGACTCCTCCTTGCCTAGATTTTTCTTTGGATGGTTTTGCACTGGAAATGCACTCCCTGCGCCTGCAAATATCACTGCGATCTTTGTAATCTCTTTGGAGGATGTTTTATTTGCATATTGGAAGTACCTCAGCAGGAGACTCTGTTCACTTCTCTCCATTCTCAGCATAAAGGAGGTTTTGGCCAACAGCTTCTGTATAACCTTTTCTGCTTAATTACAGGAGGATGCTGGTAGCGAGTCAGAACAAAGACAACTGTAACTCGACATTGTGTCTCTGATAGTGGCCAATACCAACTACTTAGAAGAAGAAAGTAAGAAAAAGGGCAAATATAAAACAATATTCTATGTCCAAAATTTCTTCTATTTCTTGATGCCCTAGGATCAAGAGCTGGAGATATCTGGGCCAGGCAATTTTCTTTACCTCAAAGATTTAACTGGAGCTTATGTTAAATAACCCTTGCTCAAATTCAACATTAATGAAGGTATCTAGCAGGGGTTTTTTAACCCATTCTTGCTTTTGTCTCAACACCTATGGCAAACAGTTACATGGTTTAACTGCCTGCTCTGTGAAAATACACTTCTTTTTGCTTTATTTATATTTGCTACTGTCTATTTTGGTTTGGTGCACTTTAATTCTTCCATTATGAGAAGCAGTGAAGATCTGTTATCCTTTTCCAAACCATTATAATTTCATAAACCTTGATCATATTTTCCCTCAGTCATATCTTTTCCAAATTAAAAGGCTCTAAGCTATTTCCATAGCTTTGAACAGACTTTTCTTTGTCCACATTTTCCTGAAAATAAAAAGTATTCTCTGAAAAAACTTGGGCACACAGTGTCACAGTGTACTTACTAAATTAATGATGGTTTCTGTTTGTGATCCCCATTCTTTTTTTTATCTCGTGTTGCTAAATTAGAGCCCATTCACTTTTATGTATGCTTAGAAATGTTTTTCCTGCATGTGATACAGTGGTCCTAACCTTATGTTTCACCTGCCATTTTATCTTCCAGCTATTTGACATTGTGAAATCCCTCAGACGCTTTTTGCAGTTAGCTTTAGAACTGATTTTACTAAATAGTTTTTAATCATCACAAAAAGTTTGTCACCTGCACATGAACCTCCTTTGTCTGCCATCTGTAGCTGTTTCACAAGTCTGAGCACATAACCTTTGCAATTCCTAGTGGTAATTTCCCTTCTTTATGAAAAGGGACCATTTGTTCATACCTTCATTTCCCTATGTCATTAGCAGATTTTAATTGCCAGAGTGACTTCTTTTCCATGCCATGATGACTATATGCCTTTAAGAGCTTTCTGTGAGAGCATATTGCAGGCTTATAAAGGAGCAGTGGAGCAGAGGCAGCCTCTGAGAACTGGGGATTCAGATTACAGAAGCAAAGCGTCTGGGTCAGCTGGAGGGAGCTATCGCTGCTGAAGGTCATGACAAAACAGCTGGAGAAATATTAAGGAGACCTAAAATTAGGTCTGTCTGAGAGCAAACCGATTGGAGATGTTAAATGATCAACCCTTATCAGGTCTTGCTCAGAAAGCTAATTCAGATTAAGCCATGCTATATGAATGCAGAGAATTACATTAATATCATGTCACAGAAAAAGGATTAGATGACTTGAAAGAGATGATGTATGTCTCATTTCTATTTTACTGTCAGTTTAAATCCAGATCAGGGCTGTGTTGCTTAAGATTTAATAGCATCTCGTGGCCCATCTGAGTACAGTATGAATCTCTATTTACAAGCAATCATTCAAATGGCAGAACACAGAATTTCCTCTGGGTGGCCGCTCCATGCCTGGACCAATTCTCATGACCAAGCCTGTTCGTATGTATAGATGGCATTTTGTCCTAAAATGTCACATTAGAAACTGTTCCTCTTTGGGTGGCAATTATTTCAAAGGGGGAATAGCTCTTCAGAGAGATGGTGGAAGTGGGTGTCTTAGTTTGTCCCACAGTAAATCTTGAGGATACAGAGCACACAACCAGTTTTGTTTTAGTTTGTTAGTGATTGAAGATGCCAGCAGAGAAGCCGAAGACTGACTGGGTAGGAGGAAAAACCTCATTTGGAGCCCACCAGCAAATCTATTTCCATTGGGCTTGCACTGATGACTGAAAACACACTATTTTGGTTCATGAGATCTTTCACTCAGCCTACTCTGTTTTCTCTTTAAGCCACTGTTTACCTATGATCCAGCAGATTTATGTTACATCACTTTGAGAGAGAGGTTGAAAATTTGTTTTGAAGAATATATGGAGTTGCCTCTTCATTCCTCAGCCTTGGCTTTTTGTATGTGCTGCATGCCCAATCCATCCTCGGATTACCTTTGTAAGGGTATATGAAGCCCGCTGCCACCAAATTGTCCTTCTCAGTAATAAAATTGTGGTATTTAATCAAATGTATTTTTGTTCCCCAGACTTGCCTTTCAAACCACTCCTTCTGCAGTGTTAATACATATTTAAAAATAAGGAGGGAAACAAAAATACCACATGATCTATTTGAAATAAAGTAATGACTGATTGTGAACCTGAATTTATTTTAAAAAGCCCAACATGTTTTAGTTGACTGAGGCAAGGCTTTAACTACATATCAGAAAATTCCTTCTGTATGTGTAACTATGTGACCAACAGAATTACAGGGGAAAGAGCTAGAATTTATTTGCAGAATTGTCACATGTTTCATCACAGAAATGTAACTGGTTTACTACTGGAGGAGTGTTGTTGCTGCATGACAAGACAGAGTTCATTGCAGTGCTGTGCTAGTGGTCACTTCTGTTATGCTATACACAGAGCCTAAAACTCTTTCAATTTGGATGACTTTAATTAAAATTTCAGATAACAAAATAAAAAGAAAATTTTCCATGTCAGAGAGTGTACAGGGTGTGTATGTGTGTCTTCTCAGACTGTTGTAAACTCCCAGAGGGCTATTAGCTTGAAAAGTTGAACGCTTGAAAAGTTTAACACTTGAAAAGTTTAATGTATTTTCATGTGAAACCTTTGTCTTGGACATCTTTGTCCCCAGCTTTCCAGATTAGTTAAAAGACTTCCAAAAACCTCCTTGCTATCTTCTCTGCCTTTATCCCGACACATTTGTTGATCAGTTTTCATCGGGAATTTTATGGTTGAAGTTGAAGACACCTATTCTGGGAATATCCTTTCACTCCCACCCATTGCCCACACATTCATATTTTCCAGGTAAAAGAGAAAAAAACATAGTAACTTTGTGTTTGGGTGGGTGTGAGTTAGTGGAGAAGGCAGAAGGTGAGGCAGCCAAACTAGCAGAGGAAAAAAGGGTGCTTGAAATGGGATAAAAAGGGGACTATTTAAAGGGGGGAGGGAGGGAAATAAATGTTGAGTTTAAGCATTTGAAGGCAGAGGAAAGCAAAAATGCTCGAACTAAGAGAGAAAAGGGGGAACAGAAGGTCAATGATCAGACAGAAGGAAAGAATAAAACTGCAGGGCAAAAATAATAAAAGGGATGAAAGCACAGAACAATATTAAAGCACCCTCAGTATTTTCATGATGAGAAAGTAATTTGGTTTTATGTCCATGCCTTAGTGAATGAAGTTGGCTGTGGTGGCAATTAGTTTCTGAGGGCTTACAACTTGTCCTCATTTTTCACTGCATTTTCCTCTCATCTCAACTGCAGTTTCATTTCATGAGCACACCTGCACTCTTTTGACTTGCTGGAGTTCTGGGAACCATGACCTGCCATGGCACCAGCGTCTCACTGGTCATGCCTGAAAAGCCACAGGGGCTGTCAAAGGCAGGACAGAGACAGCAACTGTCTTTAGACAGAGCTTCTTCAGCACTTGCACACATTCCTCAGCATAAAAATCAAGCTGGTCAGGCACCAGTTTCATCTCTGCAACCGCTGACAGGTTCTTAAAATGGCATTGCCACAATTTGGGGCTTCAGAAATCATTAATTTGGGGGATTGTTTGTTGTTGCAGTCTAGACCTTTAAAAGGTGGAAATGTACAGTTTTTCAGATGCATTGATGTGTTTTCTGTAGCATTTCAAAGTTCTAGGGAAGGCATAATTTTTCACTGAAAGTCATGGGCATTTTAAGATGAATTTCATTTGAACTCAATTGAGATACTTGAGTGTTGTTCCCAGAGACCACTCAGAGGAGAGGTCTTCCTAAGGCCATAGAATATCAAGCAGAAGGACAACAGGAGTTTTGAAACATTTTTTTGGCATAAAGAATAAAAATAAACTTCTAACCAAAGAAAAGAGAAACCTGTCACATTTCCAGCTGCAGAGAGCCATAGGAGCCCATTTTCAGAGGGCTCTGACAGAAGTGATGAGCTTCACTTTCAGTCTGCATGTACTACACTACTGTCTCCCAGCATTCCCTTTAATATGAAAGCAAGGTACCCTATGAATAATCTGTTTAGAATCAAAAAAACTCCTTAATTCCTCATATATTGTAAAAGATCAAAATTTGCAGTGGGATAACAGCACAAAAAGTATAATAAAAAATAAATGTATAAAAGTGTAGTAGTTTCCTTGTGCATGAATACTCCAGAAGGAAACGCTCTGGAGAGCATTTTCATTAACAGTAACAACAGGAAGAATAAAAGTAATAATAATAATAATGATGGCAAAAATGAAGAAATACTTTTTGTGTTTATACAAAGGAATAATTTCCCTAGAAATTTACTTTCAGAAGTGATATTCTTCCAGTTCAGGGACATACACTAACCATGTAACATACATATCTAATGAAATCTAGACAACCATGATCCAGTATCAAGTATTTGACAGTTTTAATAAACTGTACAAGAATAAAATCCATCTGTCAATAGCATGAAGATCTTTTTAGGGGCAGTGTTTATTAATCTTTATTCCTGTCAGTGAACCCTTAATCACATAAGGAATCCTGCTTAAATGAATGAGAGAATAGTGTGGAACTTCTGCATCTCTATAGATCATTACACATAACTTTGGGAAGAAATCTTAGCAATGCTGTCTTTGTTCCTTTTCTAACTGAAGATGGTGGCTGACCAAAACATTTATGAGTCACATATACAGATTTGTAAACAGTGTCTGAAATTCAGATTTTAAAGTCACCTTCTGTTTGTTTTGATCTAAGTTTGGGATGTGTATGGAAAACATGCATGCTAATTTAGTCCTTGTCTTGACTCCAGCTACTAACAGCTTATCAATAATGAAATGCTTTCCCTTGCATTAGTGAGAACTACCATGCAGTATGAGATTTGCATGGTATAATCCTGAGTCTACATTTTCCCTCTGGCTTTGAACCCTCAGAGTTCCCTTAGTGGTTCAAACAGTCAATAGATGTTATAGATTCTGTGTTCCTTAATTTACATTTTTTAATATCGTTGTTATTATTACATCCTTCTTCAGTGTGTTCCTCCATTGACATACAGAATGAATGTGGTGGGTTTAAGAGAAACTTTCTGAAGTCCATGCTTAAAGAATTATTTACATCTCTCTTCACTCCCTATTACCATTGTGTTTTTCAGATTTGGGGAAGGGAAATGATTAATCGTAAAGTTGATTGCTAAAAACAACAATAACATCAAAATCCTTTGTTGGTCTTTATTATGCAACAAATTATTACAATTTGATGGGTTTTCAGTGTAAGTCAAATTCTGTTCAAAACTAACTGCTGGTTTCTTTTGAGATTATAACTGTGCAGGTATTACACTGGGAATTTATTTTGATTCTGGAGAAGTTTAGATACCTGCATTTTCCTTCATGGATTTGCCTCTGGCATTTCAGGTACCTATCTCAGCAGAATTATTGCCTTAATCTAAGTCAACCACAACAAACATACCCAAAGCTACACACCCACACCATACACGAATAACAAATACTCTTTTTGCCTGTTTATGCCAATCACCTACATTCTTCTCACCAATTTGAAGGCTATCATCATTTTCCCTTTCATCAGTTAACTTTAACAACTCCATTGCTGCAACAACAACTTAAACAAAGATGCTCACCCACCAGTGCTCAGACTCACTTTGAGTGGGTGCTAGTGCTCAGGTGGAGATGTGAGTGGGTGTAAGGCTCAAAGATGATTCTTCTAGTAAGTTTTCTCCTACATGAGTCAGATTCTACATGGGCCCTGAGATCACAGATTGACAGCCGGTCCTCTAACTTGATTCTCTGCATTTTCTCTACTTTTCCAGCCTGAGGTTGTAGGCAGGCATCATTAGCATCTACAGAGGGTGATACAACTCCAAATGATGCAAACTAAAGTAGCTAGTAAGAGCATTTGAAAATGAGTTTACTGTCTCTAAAGAAAGGATTCAAATTTTGTGACATCCACTCATCAGCACCTACAAAGGACCAGCAAATGAACATGACCTCTTTATTTTAAAAACTAGGCCAGAATTTTCTCCAAATACCAGTTCCTTAACCATGCTTGCATGTTTTTTCTTTTTAATACACTTGGTGAGCAAAAGGACATCTGATGAAAACAATAGTTTTGCCTTCTTGTTTGACCAGCCCATTATCTGTGTTCAAGCCTGGGGACTGTTTGTGATCTGACTTTTGTTGCTCAAACCCATCTTGATTTTGAATTTGAAAAACATTCACAGATGGAGCAAAGAAGCATTTTTCCTGCAGTGAACACTCTTCTCTCTGGGCTACTTTCTTGTTATGTTCGTGGTGATTTTTCCTTTTTGTAGGAACAGACAGTATTTAGTGCTGAGCATTACCATAATGTTTTCTAAAAGCACTTTCTGTGATTGAAGAGACCACTGCTGGATTCCTCACAGGCCCGCTTGGTAGCCTTGCAACAAGCTAAAAAAAAATAAACGTAGGGTAATGAGAGAAATCTGCAAACTGACATAATTCCCCATGTTAATAAATATTTCAAATCATCCCACTAATGCTGCGATTTTCTAAGAATACCCAAAACCTTTCATTAATGACCTCTGCTAATGCCTTTTACTGGCTAGAGTCGTTCCTCTCAGTCACACTAATAGCAGCGTGACAGACAGGCCAGTAATGGCATTCCAGGGGCTGCAGCCAGTGCAGCTCAGCCGGGGCCTTGCCTGGGGACAGTGGGCTGGAGGGAACTGTGCCATTCCCCTTGGGATGGCCAGGGGGTTGCTGTCAGAGAAGGGTGCTTCTCCCAGGGTCACTCAGTGAGGAAATGGTGTCCACGGGAGAAGAGGGATGATCCAAAGAAGGGGAAAGGTAGGGCAGCCCATGAGCTGCTCTGAATTATGTGGGGGACTGAACTTGCCCATGGCCACTTCAACAGCAGGGAAACAGCTGGTGAAGAGTGTAAAACACCTTTTCTCTACACCTTAGTCACTGCACTTGGGAATATTGTCCAGCATTTTTCTCTAGTATTTACCTTTGATATTAATATTTCTACAGCAACAACTCCTGAAAGTAAAAGGGACTAGGAACAAATGTTATCCACATAACAAAAGTTTAAAAAAAAAGAAACCAGATTTTGGCAATTCTGACTCACTCATCATTTCAGTCCCTATATACAGGCAAGTATTCCAAACACTTCTCATGGAATATTTCTCATGCCTTTTTCTGGTATCTGTTGAAAATGTAGGTAAGCTCCTGCTCCCGCTGGGGCCACTGAGGGATGAAAACTGTCATCATCTGACTCGGAGGAGGAAGACACTGCTGCTTGGTTTGATGCTCTGGGACACATTTATGTGGAGCAGATGGGGAGGAAAGGGCTGAGAGCTACAAGCACACCCTGAATAGGTCCATGCTGGTTCCCAAGGCTGGCTGAGAGCTTGTTGCCAGGGCCTTTTTACACTTTAGGAGCTCACACTGTCACTGGCACAGAACTTGTTGCAGGACCCAGCCTTCTCTGTGCACCTGGGAACACAAATCACCAGCCTGACTTTTGAGAGTGCTTTGCCCAATTTTCAATAGCAAACTTGCCAGGGGAAATGTTGGGACCACTATTGACATCTTAACTAACAGCTCCACCCACAAACACACGTATTGCCAGCCATTCCCTGAGCTACTGTTTCCCCAAGAGGAGCTCTTGGTTACATGTTGTATTTCCCATGCATGGCCTTAGAGGGGGGTGATGGTTCTTGAGATCAGCTCTTGAGCTGAACTCATGCATAAATCATATTAGGTCAGCAGACTGAGGGGGAGCAATGGTGATCTCTGGATCCTTGCTTGAACCTGAAATGTCTAAGCTGCCTGTGTGTGCAGGAGACAAACACTATACTGTTCCTAATGTTTTCCAGCACTATCTCTGTCATGCAGGAAATTACTGACAAACAGCTCTAATTTATGCAATACAAATCCACCAGGTGTGCACCTCATGCTGTAATGCCTTCCACCCATTCACCACATCAGTGTCTTTTCAGACAGATGCCAAACAATTGTAGCAGGGGTGCTTTTTTTCAGAAGCTTCTGGTGTTAACATGTTGTTTTGGTTTCCCAAATGAAAAAACATTGGTCTGTAGGTCAGCACGATTGGTTTTAGTCACCAACTTAAAGACCTCAAAATAGTTTAGAAGTAAAGAATTTAAAAGACCTAGTGAGCTGAGTTCTTCCTCCATGTTCTCCTTAAAAATGCAGAGTTAAGGGTGAAGCTGAAGGAGCAAAGTAATGTAACAAGACAGGTGCTTTGGACAGAGACATCAAATATGCCTAATATCAAACTGAGGTGAAATCCATTTTGCCTCTGTGTGCATCTTGAAGGGAGGAAGAGATTTCTAATCTTAAAAATAACTGAAGGACATCCTTTTTACTTACTCTACACTGAGTGACTTTGGCGCTTTAACATGTGTTTTGGGTATAGACAGGGTGGCAGCCAACCAAGCCATTGGTAAGGAACATTAAGGGTCTGCAATCAGAGCTGCAGAGCTCACTCTCCTTACCAGCATATAATTCAAAACAGTGGGCCACATCTGCAGCTGATAAAACTAATTTCTTTGTAACCCAAAGACAACACTGGTTTGTTTGCTTACAGGAGATGGAAAACACTCTTTCCTGCATTGAGTAAAGAACTAGAGAGTATCACAGACTACAACTTCCATTGCAGCTTTGACTTAACACTTTATAGTATGCTACATGTGTACCTTTCAAAAAGAAGAACAAAAAAGTCAATACAGGAAAAGTTCTGGTTAGTGAGTTTTAAATGTTCCACTTTTGGATATAATATCTAGAAAAATACTACCTGTAAAGCCCACTGAAGTGCTAAATTAATACAGTTTTCTTCTTGATTTGAGATCAAAAATATTCATGAATTGTTTTTCTTAAAATACTGCCCTTGTTGAAGATTATGTTACCTTGCAGAAACCCTTCTCTGTAATTTTTATAAAACACTGAGCTATAGCAGTCCCTCTGGGGAACTCTAAGTGTCTAGTAAATGTACATAAACTGACCTCAGAAGGTATCCAAGGAACAGAAAAATCATACTACATTTCTGGTTTCACAAACAATGAGGGGATCCTGAACGTGCCAGAGTCAGTGGAAAGAGCAGCTCTGGCTGCAATTCCCAATTGCCTCCCTTCCCTCCAGAGGGCGGGTTCCTTACTATTCATCTTCCTTCATGCTGCTGTGACCCCAGGGACATTTTGCATCAAAAGAGGGATCACCTTCATGTCTAGGGTTTCACAGAGCAGAATGCCTGATCAGTTCAAATTTGGATGAACCTAAAATCATTTAAAAAAACAGCTTTTTTTAATTAGGATGTTTCAACTGAAAACTACTGGTATTTTCTAAAAACTGATCTAATTCCCCTCCAAGTAGAATTAATGGTTTAGCACTTACAAGAGAAATTTGGACTCAAGCAAGTACAAAAAGGCGAGTTCTTTTCCAGCCACTGCTGAGTAGTTCATGCATCTAATTTCTAAATTGATTTCTCTTAAATTACATACAGCTGAAAGAGCCAGAAAAATTTTGTTTAAAATCAAAAAGTCAAATTGGAACGAGACTGAGAAATCAGATCCCAACACCTCCCCAACCCCAAATTCGCTGATCCAAATTGTGCTTCCTTGAATTAAATAAGAAAAATATGCTTCTAACATTTGGTGGAGTTCCTTAGAGTTTTCTTATCAATGAAAATGTATGCATTTAGGTACGGGACTAGATGGAAGTAAACTCTATTCTAAAGAAGAGTTACAGTGGATGACACCTGTGAAACAGAATCACTGGTTTTGAATGAACATTTGGAGCATCAAGGTAATTTTCAGCAGTCTGGTTTCCTAAGGAATAATGCTGATTCATTCAAGCTAAAATCTTTTCAGGAAAGTATCAGTTCTGACATTTCCTTTTACCATCAAAACATTTCAAACTGATTAAAAAAATTTCCACAAACTTATTTTTCTAATTACAGCCTATTTATCTTATGTTTAGAGAATTTCCCTCAATTGAAACTCTATCCATGGTGTGAGTAAGATAATTGTGAAAGTTGCATGGAAATATTTAAAAGATTTTGAAACAAAAAACAGACACAAATTAAATTTCTTTCTTAAAACACACACACACAACCCTCCCCCCCAAAAAAACAACTGCAAACCCCACCAAATCCTGGATTTCACCTCTTGGTGTATAGAAAAATAAAATTTTTTTATTAGCTTGAGTTTTCCTAATAAAAGTGTGTGTGAATATATCTACATTTAGCATAGAATTTAGTTGTAAAACACTGACTAATATTTGCACTGATTTTTTTTTCCAAAGAACCTGATTAAGTTGTGAAAGAAAATAACATCTTAAAGTTCAGCACCCTAAGGAAATTACAGATGGTGAATCAAGCCCAGGAGACACTCACTAACAGAAGGGAATGGGCCTGTAACTTATGAAAACACCATAAAGGTCTAAAAATTCCAGTGTGAATTCTCAACCCTCCAGCAAAATTAGCCCCAGGGTAATTTCTGCAGTTGAAAGCTTCAAGACTAGCCTCAAGTTCTACTCCTAAATATTAACATTTGTGGTTACAACGTATAGTACCTCCTAGAGACCTCTCACTGAATAAATATGATCCATAAATAACAAGTCGGGTTTTGATGTTGATTCACAGCCTCATCTTGGCAATTAGAGGACCAGTTTGTGTCATTCAACTATCTTCTGTTCCAAGGTAGTATCAGGTCACTTCCACTCCCTCACGCACATTGGCACATTAAAATCCTCTATGAAGTAGTTATCATAATTTACATCTGTCTTCTAGGAGCAAAGGGTGACCCGGGGTTTGTTCTTCCATCATTCTTTCTTGGTTTATCATATCTTGGTCCTGAGAATGCTAACTTTTAAAATTCAGACACATACATGACAAGCACAGATACAATGGCATATATGCTCGTGCTAGGGCCTGCAAGGGGGTATTCATTTCTATTGGCTTAAAAACTAATTTTAGTCACAACTGAGCAGTTCCATTAGCATTGCAGAGGTAAGAATGGCACAACCAAGACTGAATTAATCTTCATTTGTAATTGCCCTTCTCACCCTGACACTTTATGGGACTAAATTCTGTGTTATGACTGTATTTGTGTATTTGTATTCTCAGCATCTTTAGCAAACAATGCCTGCATTCAACTGCTTGCCTTGTTAGAGACAGCAAGATGGCAAACAGGCACAACACGAGACCATCCCTGCAGGTGAAAAGGACTTGCCTCTTCCCAAAGGACTTTGATTTTTCCTGTTAAGTGTATTGATTGACAAGCTGCCTCCCGAGTTTCAATATGATCAGATACGACCCTTCCACACTGTCCTTGTGCCAAGGCTTGATTTGGTTTCCTGTGAGTACAGGTATTTCCCCACCTCCCTGGACTGTCCTCAGCAAGACGGATGATCAGTGCGTGATCGCTGACAGTGCAGTGACAAAATGGCCTCTCAACTCCCTCACTTTCCTTTGTATAATTTGTTACTGTCCTTGTCTGTTTAGCAATGCATTTTACAGTGGCAGCTGGTTCATTCAAGCTTAATAACACAGCCAAGCTGCTTTCTGACATTAACCCAGAATATTCACTATAATTTTTTCTGTTTCCAATATAGGTCAAGTTCTGCCTGATTCAATAAAATATCATTTTAAGTAAGCATCATTCATCTTAGGGTGCATTAGTTTGTTTCATTTTGGTAATTGGTCTTTATCATTTTTTGTTTGCTTTTTTAGATTTTCCTCACTCTTTAATTCTCTAATGATGCTATGGATTATTAAAAAGCTGAATCCCTGTTGAATAAGGTGACCATATACAGAAATTTCTTCGCAATTCAATTCCCATTCTTTCAGGCTTCAGCAGTCTTGGAGTGGAGCAAAGAAGTGATTTTCAATTATAGGCATAGAAATGAATAGGAAAGAAAGGGTCTAGTTGCAGTCAAATCTGAAATTGAATACAAGTGGAAGTCATTTTAAAAATAGCTGGTGATGAAAATAGCTAGCTAGAAGAGATGGTGTAAGGGGTACAGGGACTGAAAATCTGGCATTTTATTCTGTGGCATAACTTTTGGAATGTGGAAAACATCATTAGTGTTGGAGAGGGAAACAGAGAGCTGCAGGTATATAGGATTGTACTTCTCTGTATTATTAGATGTGTCTGAGCCCAGTCTCCAAAATGACAGACATGCAAGTCAAAAAGATTTGTAATGAACATATTATAAAAAAAAAATACTAACAGTTTTTGTTACTATAAGTGGCTTCAGCCTAAAAGGGACCTCTCTGCCACAGGAAAAGGCTCCTCAGCAGATGAGGGTTCTAAATGTAGAGGCTTAGTTCAGAAGAAGCAGTTTTTCAGCAAGGTCCCAGTATCTGTGGAAAGGAGAAATGATAAAAATTTAGCCAGATCTTTAGTATCTTTTGGTGGGTAATAAAAAGCT
Organism: Campylorhamphus procurvoides; assembly: GCA_013396655.1. Taxonomy (NCBI): domain Eukaryota; kingdom Metazoa; phylum Chordata; class Aves; order Passeriformes; family Dendrocolaptidae; genus Campylorhamphus; species Campylorhamphus procurvoides. The sequence goes on along the minus strand of WBMV01007695.1, from coordinate 2,152,985 downwards.
GCAAAAAGAGGTTGTATTTTGTATCAAAAAATTAAATTCATTTTAAATAATACAAATTTAAATTAATTTAAATTAATTTAAATGTTAAATACTTTATTCTGGTTCTACTGAAACATTTAGTAAAGTCTAAACATAAAACATAAATATATTTAGTACATGGACTGATAAATATAACATTCTACGTAGCACAGTATTAATATTTTAATGTGAGTCAAAATTATGTGAATGAAAACAATGTACTAAATTAAATTCTCAAAACAAGACAAAACCAAGCTATTTATGTTTCCTATTGAACATGGGAAAGAAACTGGCATATTTCTGTGAAATATGAAAAGGGGGAAATCACATTTTTGTGGGAAATAGTTATATAGATAATTTGGCAGCTGTGTTTCCAGTAGGCATTTTTAAATAACACTCTGCTAACTCTCTGATGGCTGTTGAAAGTTTAGCTTATCCCATGCAAAGAGATGAATACTGAAAGTAATCACAAGTAATTATTATATATTATTTATTCTTACTTGTATGCCTGTTGCTCTTGCAGCTCCATAGGCCCGGAAGAAGGAGTGGTGCCTTCCCAAGAGATCAGCTGGAAGACTTTGATCTGTGACAAGCTTTCTACTCCTTTCGGTAAAATAAATATAGAGCAGAAGTCTACCTTCTTATATTCTGCGGAGAACTGCCAAATAGAATTAATACAATCCTTGTCTGATTTGACATTTTGTCCTGGGTTGGTCTAGAAGAAACCTTTGCCACACTGAAGAGCAACTCATGTTGATGTGATTTCTTACACTGATTGAGTCTTTGACATGACTGCTTGAAAGATCTACTCTTTTGAAGGTAATAACTATTTTATGTAAGTGTGCTGTGATTTCCAAGTGCATCCATGTGGAAAAGAAAGGCAAAGTCCTCACTGCCAGGGACAGCAATTAGGGTTGTGGGTTCCTGAAAGATCAGCCACTAGCTTTTAGTTGCCTTAGAAAATGGTCGAATTCAGAATATGAGACAAGGTTGTTGAGCAAGAGGTGATTTTAAATGTAGTCAAGGCATGATTAATGTAACAAGTGTAGTGGAAACAGAATGGTCTTAAGGAAAGAAAGCCTTGAAATTCAGATTTTCCCTAGCATTTTATTTTATGCACTCCAATTCATGGAGGCCCAAGACACTTCATAATTTCTTCAGGGTCTCAGTTTATGCAGGGGGGCTTCTGTAAGTGCCCATAGCCTCTTGGTCTGGATACAGATAGTGTGACCCCAGGCACTGGAGGAAATGGAGGCAGACTTTTTCTGCTGTTTCACTGCCATTTGTAATAATGTGCATTCTACTAGTGCTCCAAAGTCTCAGAAAATTTTGCCTACAACATCAGTTAAATATGGNTATACTGGCCTGAAAATATCCTGTCTGGCAGGATGACAAGGCACTCTGGATGCTTGCTGGATGCTTTTGCCTGTACCCAACATATCTTTTGGGTGGTCTGTGTGGCCTCAGGAGTGTCAAGGCTAAGCACACACTAGCCAGATCCACCTGTCCTGTGTGGAGCTCTGCTGAAGGTTGAGCAGAAGCTCCTGGCCATGGCCAGCCAATGGACTGCTACTCCGGTGCAGACTAATGTTTCACAATGCCTAGGGACAAGATCCATTGTGTTGCCTTTTTTTTCTCACCAGAGGAAAAGGGGAAAATTGTCAGCAAGAAAAAATAGGTTTCTCTCTTCTAAGATTTTCAGTCTCTGGTGCCCAGGGGACAACACCAGAGGACTGTAAGGGCCCTTCCTTACCTCTCTGTGAGACCTCTAGTGAAGTAGTGGGACAAGCCAGATGCTCTCCAAACCCTGGGGAAACCTGCTGTAATTCTGGGGGTTTTTTTCTGGATGACAGTGTGCTGTTTGCTTTTGTTTGAAAGAAGCTGCCTCTTTCCACTCTGACCTGTTTATATAAGGGGACAAAATAAACCAGTTCTCAAAGATGCTATTATTTTCTTCAGTGCTAGGCTAGACCCATTTAGGTCTGCTTTTAATATGCTTTTTAAGTCTGATAATGAGTACATTTTTAACATTTTGTAATTCACTGACTTGACCATTCTGGAAATTACCACATTATGCTAAGCAGTTATTTCATAGCAAAGATAGCTGGAAAAAAAAAAAAAGAAGACATTTATTTCCATGAAACTCTTCATTTTTCTTCAGGCTTTCAGGATTTCTTTTTCCTCAGAGTAACCAAGAGCAACTAACTGAAGCCAAATCAATTTGTCAACTAAAAATAAAAAATGAGGAAAAATCAGATTTATAACTAAATAGGTAGAAACTGTTTAGCCTTCACCCTGTCTAGTAATAATTTTTACTAATCAGGATAAAACAGGTGAATTTAGACTTTCTTGGGGTGAACAGAGAAGTATAAAAATCACTTTGACCGATAGTCATCTCCTTGAAATGATTAAACTATTCAGATAACATAAAGCAAACATGTGTGCCCCATAATCCCCTAAGTGCAATAAAGAGTAATAATGCTTGGAGCACATAAATTTTCACATGAAATATTCTAAGACAGAACTGCAGGAGGCCTCTTAGGGCAATAATGGCTTAAAATTCATACACAGTTCATTAACAGAGATACTATACTACATGTAAATAACTTTACTGTCAATAAGCACAAGGAGAATTTTAATCCAAAAAATTATTTTAATTTTTTCACAATTTAAAAAACAACAGATAAAACTGATGGGACTTGCCTTCTCATTTTGCACTCATTATTAGTGGTACTGTGTGCTCAGCGCAGGCAGCAATACAATAATCAAAATGAGGTTGTTTATCCTACCAGCTGCTGACATTCACCCCTTGCTTCCCCCATCTTCCTGGGCTGCATCTGGGGCCCTCTGACAACTGGTCACTGGTGCAGTTGGTGCGGAATAGCCACATCATTTTTTCGCTCATCTTTTCATCTCCTCCTGTCTCCACTGAAATGTCATCATTTTTGCAATTGTGGTATTTTGATTATTTTCTGTCCTCATCAAGAATTACACTAAATGCTGTTATTCCTCGCTGAAAATGTCTACTTCATCCCATTGTGAAAAGAGAGGTTGTATAGTCCACATCTTGGTCATCTTGCCTTCCACTGCAACTTGATTCTTTGTAACTTCTTCACACCCATCTAACTGTTCCTTTCTGAAGAGAATAAGCAAAAGTCTGTTTTTTTTAATCTTCTTACGAATGTTTGCATCCTTGTTTCCTTTTCTACACTATTGTCTCTGTTTTTGCATTGGTTTAGAACACCACATAATGAAGTACTGCACTTCATTATGTTTTAATCAGCAACTATTACCCATGAAATAAAACCTGGATTTTTTTTTCTGACTAATTTCAAAAACCATCAGTACACTATTCAGCATCCATAAAATACGAAACTAGAAGCCTAAGAACTAGTAGGAAAGGAGTAGAAAATAGAAAACAGCAATTAGTCATTGCCAAAGTGTGCAAGTCACACCTAGAAAAACTTCATGAAGTTTTGATTAATCAATGTTTAAAAGGATATGGTAAAACAAGAAAAAGTACAAAATAATAAAAATAATATTTTAAAATAATATTTATATATAAATTCATGAATGCCACGGAGAATCTCACAGTACAGGAACTGGGGGAACATCAAATGAAAGGATCATGTGACAGGTTAAATACAAAGGAAATACTTCACAAGCTGTTCTTAAATTGTGGAATTCATTGCCACAGCATTCTGTGAAGAGTGTGACAGTTCCCAAACATTTTCATTCTTATTTTCTTTCCTTCCCTCTTGCTGGGACTGTTTTTCTTTTGCTCTTTCTGTCCTGAAGGACACAATTCCCACTGTAAACCTCCCATATCCTCCACCTCTTTCACAAGAATTCCTGGGTATTGGTTTGTCCTGAAAACACATCATGGTAAACCTTATACTTTTTGTGTACATGTCATAATCCGAACTGAAACATCAACTCATTTTCCTAAATTGTCGTCCTTTTTCAGCATTTGGGGATTACTGAGAATGCCTTCATGGATGAAGAAATGTCGCTGAAACTTTCATCTTCATAAAATCACACCTACATCTCATAGACTTTCTTGTGGTAGCAGAGATCAATATGCAAATAGAAAGAGGAGAAAGAAATATGAGATGGATGGGTGCACTCTCCATTCAACATTGATCAAGGGAATAAGTTTTTCTTCTGAGTTAATGCAGAAAAAGTAAGATAGTTATGGAGACATCTGAAATCCTGCCCAGAAAAGCCTTCATGGAAAGAAGGCTCCATGCTCCTGCCATGGAGGTATGCCTCTGATGGAGGACACAACAATGTGGCCCAACATCTGTTTTGTGACAGGACGTTCATGTGGCATCTGAGCATGGCATCTGGCACTCTCCATCAAGCAGCCTGACATACCCATCACCCAGTGACAGCACTGAGCTCTTAATTAGTGTGATGGGCATACATCCAGTCACTCTGAGATGGCTGTTACTGCTAGAACAACTCATCCAGCCAGCAGCTGGCTGTCTGCTGTGTATGAAGTGTCTTTCTGAAAGAATGTGGCAGAGCCTTTGTGAAGGAAAAAGGGGCACAGATAAGGTGGATCTTGTCAGTGTATCGTGGGATCCAGGCTGTGAATCTGTGAGCCTTAAATTTTGTTCTGCTTCCCATTCTGTGCACAGGGTGGAGGAGGGGAAAAACTGCAAACCAACATGATCAATGTATATTTTACGGCCAGGTAAGATTAATCGGGTTGAATATTACTGAATCACAGTTCCCACTTCAGATTACCTGGCCTAACCTATTGATTGATCCCAGTACCTGCTGCAAACACACATCCTCATGAAAAAGCAATCATTTACTGACATGGCGAATTATAAATATAAGATGTTCATGTGAGGAAGGAGAAGACGGACTTTTCTTAATACATGAATATATTGGTGATAGATTCCTTTCAGTGGTGCCTAACAACAGAATGAGGAGCAATGGCCATAAACTAAAACACAGGAAGTTCCACCTCAACATGAGGAAGAATTTCTTCACATTGAGGGTGGCAGAGCACTGGAACAGGCTGCTCAGGGAGATCATAGAGTCTCCCTGTCTGGAGACATGATCAGGACACGTTCCTGTGTCACCTGTTCTAGGTGACCCTATGATCTCCAGATGTCCCTTCCAATCTCAACAATTCTGTGATTCTGTGATTTTCCACAGTTATGGAAATTCAGATATATGCCTTTATTCCTAAAGAAGTACAGATATACAGTCAGCTATTTTGCCAGTAGTCTTTACTTATTATTTTCTCTCAGTGGAATCAATGTCTCTTTACTTAAACAACCAGACAAAAGGTGCCCAGTACTGAACACAGCTGTTTAACAAGCTTTGCAAGATAAATCTTGAAGAATATATATTTGGAAGCACATTTCCAAGACAGCTAAATGCTCAGGTTTTTCTTTTAGCTTTCAGTGTGCTTTTGTGTATTTCAAGATCAAGGAGATTTATGGAATTTGAGCTCACTGAACTAGAAGAAAGGGGACAGTGTTACAGCCAACAGCTGATGATTTGACCTCTGCTCATCTTTGTAGAGTTTCTGCTTGGAAAAAAGGAGTTGAAATTAAACAAAGATGACTTAAAAGTATAAATCCAGCTACTTTCATCATACAGAACATTTAAGACTGTGAAATGGCTGAACATTCAAAAATAACCCTACTAAGTGTCCTTGGAAAATAATTGTATCAAATTATTAATCTACACTAAATAAATTGGTTTGACTTGTACCGCAGCTGCCTGCAGCAAATGCCTGCTTTACTAAGAAGTTCAAGACTCCAGAGAAATGCAATTTACATATCAATCTTGAAGTGCTGCTAAGACTAATTGTCTTGGCAAGGGGGTTATAACGCTGTCAGTGTCTTCCTGAGGTACCATCTTGCCAATAGGTGCTGAAGTGGTTGAAGATATCTGGGATGCAAAAGTGGTTGAGAGGTTTTCCTGGAGAAGACAGAGGTCAGAGCAGACACCTAGTACCAGTAACAGTATGGATAGAAAACATGAACTGGATTTTCCTTCTTTCTGGAAGGCAATGACATGGGTTATGTAGGAAAAAATAGGAAAACAGAATCCTAGGAATGGCAGGTACAGATTTACCCAGGGATGGAGAAAGGAGAGAAGCTTTGGGGATTAGTCAGTCCATGCCTGTGAGAAGGGCTAGCTATTACACAGCACAGCTTGTGAAAGAAGGCTGAGTCTAGAGAGCAGCATGATTTTCCCTCTTTAATGAGTGAGGAATTGTAGACAGAAGAGAATGTTCCCTCTGCAATTGTAGCAATCCACTAATAAGGATGACCAGGGGAGAAATCAAGTTGTGAAACCTTTTTTAAGAGTAATTACTTTATATCTAAAAAACCACAAGAAATTTTCCTGTCAGATAAGTCAGTCAATTACTAATTCCTCATTAATCCCCAAACAGATATCAAGGAGTGATATTAATTTGTAATTTCTTTCTATATTTTGAGCATGGAGAAGAAGAGGATTTAAAAAAAAACACAAAACCAAACCCAAACAAAAAACCCAAACAAACAACAGCCAACCAACCAACCAAAAAACAAACCACCAAAAAAACCCAAACAACCCAAAACCAAAGAAAACCAGTGAGTCACTGCAGGACAAGACTCTTAAAATCAAATATGCTGATGAGATCAGTGACAAAAAGCCCTACTGGTCCTAACAAGACAGGTAGGCCAAACAGGAGACAGACCAATTCAGTGTTGTGTGTGAGGGAAATGCAGGGAATCATTGTGCCTACAGGCAGCAAGGAAAACTCTGATCTGTGACAACAGACTTGCCAAAAGAAAAAAGCAATGGTTGTATAAAATGGAGAAGATAAAGAAAGATGAAGATGTTGTGCAGATCAGGAGAATAACACCATATTTCCTTATGTTTTTTGTGCAATCTCCTCTAGGGACTGATCCTACACATAAAGTGCTTTGAAAAGGCAGGTGGCCAAAGTGAGGAAAACGTAAGTGGGCACTGCAGTGTACAAATGAATGGTTTGACAGCAAGCAGCTAGAATATTTTGTGCAATATCTATTTTGAGCTGCAATAACTAAACTGGCATTCAGAAGGGTTTCTTTTCTTTCTCTTTCTTTTATAATAGACTCCATGTTACACACCAACTTTGAAGAAGTAATAAAGTATCTGAGAAATATCCATGTCCCTCCAGAATTTGGTGAAGACACAGTGCCTTTACCTGATGTGGGTTTTCATTTCCTTCGTGAAATTAAGCAAACTAGGATATGACACATGAAACACTGACAGATTTACAGTGGTAGCTGAATTTCCATGAACATTCTGCTGCTTTCAGCACACACAGCTTTGCCAAAATAACAATCTCAGCAAAGCAGTGCTCACCTAGCAGAATTTTTTTATATATTTATATAAAAGAACATGAAAAAAGTTGTGTTTTCTTGTCCCTTTTTGAGAAAGCAGACAACAGGGAAGGCTGATACTCTGCTGTAGGAACAGGTTCCTGTTCAAATCCAGGCTAATAAGTGCCACCCAATTTTTGTAGAGTTCTGGTAGTTGGATGAGGCTCTGATGGAACAACAGTGGTAAATCACCATAAAAACTACAACTTGAGTGTCTGACCAGTGACAGAATGAGTAGAAAGGCAGAATTGATCTCTACAAGCAGTCTGTGGTGATTTAAGAAGAGCAATCCCCAAGCAAAGCCGCTAGGAAATGTTCCAAGGCCTGAGGAACGGACTGCCACGAAGTCCCAGTGAGCAGCAAGACGCTCCACACCATGGGACAATGTGCTGCAACAAACAGAGATACATCAAGAAACAGTGGCTTTATAGCTCCTATGTTGGATTTAATCTTTAGGCTGGTACTGTCAGGAAGAAGACAATGCAATAGCTGGGCCATTGCTGTCAGCTGCCTGCAATTCAGTGATCCATCACGTAGCAATGATACAACAGACATGGAAGAGCAGGGCTCTGGCTTGAGTTGCTGCATCTGGTCACCAGCATTGCTTTAATATCCCTCAGACCACATCATCTCCCTAAAAAAAAAAACGGTTCACAGTAGGGTTCCATCACATAAAAATATTCTCACATTTTTTAAAAATTAGTTGGAACAGGCTTTTTAGAGAAAAATTTTAAGCCTCTCTTGAAATGTAATCAACACAACACACAACAAAGTCGCAAAACAATGAAAAAACAAGGGAGTTTGTCAGGACATGCCCATCTGAATGAAAGTAACAGTCTTTACCCAAACTATCTAAGCTAAACATGAACAAAAACACCAAAGGGAGAACATAAATCTGATGTAAAATCTGATTTGTATTATTTTTTCATTTTTATAAAATTGTTTTCAGTATTACATAGAAGTAGCTTCCAAAAATTCATTTCAGTTAATAATTTTCTCCATCTTGCAATACCAAGAAATCTGATTTTTATCTTGACAACATTCTTTGGAAATGTTCCTCTTTCAAATCCTGACTGCATATTCAGAGAAAAACTGGCATGCAAATAACCCATTTCTGACAGAGGTTTACAAACATTTTTTTCCCAGATGTCTTTTAAATATCCTATTTCTAACAACATTACAAACTATTTAGAGACTTCATCTTCTGGAATTGGTAGCTTTCAGTGGTTCATCTCAGAATAGAAATTAAGTGTGCTGAGCCAGCAGCCAGTGACATGCCCTGAAAGGACGACTTGATGGGCCAAATCCTGAGAGCTGGGAAGGGTTTGCACATTTCATTCACTGCTGCAGCTGTTCAATTACCCTCAAGAGCAAAGCCCACTTATCTTGTGATGGCTGAACTTTCAGCCTTTGCATGGAAAAAGAAATTATCTCCTATGGGGTTGCAGATGTCAAGCAGAACATATTTTTGAGATTAACAATTATTTTTGTTAATGAAAATAGTTTATCTCTCTCCTTCCCTCTCCCCTCACACATTTTCATCCCTTTTTATGATCAGATTTTGACTTCTTAAAGGCTTCTTTTGCTGCAGGTAATTGGGAACTGATCTCTCTCATGTTTGTATTGATTGAACAGAGTGGGTAAACTCTCCTAATTTAATGGTGACTAACAGACATCTGCCACCCTCTATGACTAACATTCTGGTTTTTTGAGATGTGATTCCACTTCAGATCCTTAAGCAATTTAAATCACTCTATATAGAAGATATTTTACCTTTTCAGCCTCCATTTCCCCCCCCCCTCTCGAGATAAGCTGAATCCCTTAAAAAATGTGATCAAGGGGGCTCCTTTTAACCTAAATATAAATGACTCTGTCTGGTGTCTGATGAGATGCAACAGAGTGTGAGTTTAAACTTACTTTGGTAACCTGTACTGCTTTGCAAGGACTAGCCATTTCAATAGGATTAGCATAATAAAAAAGGAAAGAGATAATGTCTTATGAGAAGGCTTAGGGTTATAATCATAGGTTATTGATGGTTTGGAGCCTATTTAGACAACACTAATCAATGCATTCTGGCAGCTGCCAGATGGGGCACTGCATTTCCTGGTGGCTTCAAAGGGCATTTTAGGAAAAGACGCTAGAAAACAGAATGCATTTCCACATTGAAAAAGAAAATTACAGTAGACAACAAAGAAAAATAATTTGAGGAATTGGTTTTGGGCACTGTGGCTCATCTAATTTACTCATGGGTTGTTTTCTCTCTCCAAGAAGAGGCATTCATAATGTTAGTGTATATTTGGGGCCTCTTTTCAATATCATCTTATACCATTATATTGTTATTATGAAGTTTAATGGTCTAACAATAATATAAATATGGTAACTAATCATTAATTATCAAACATGTATTATCAGATATTTATGTAATATTTAATGATTTTACCACTTCTATGTTGGAAGGGTAAATTTCCAAGCTGATACACAGAAAGAATGAGCACATTCTGCAGCTGAGGAACTCTCCAGTTGGAGCTGCAATAGGAAGGTTTAGTCTGTGGAGCAAACAGACAGGATATGGTTGTACCACATGCACTCAGAAAGGTGGGCAGGTAGACACCTGGCTTGGCAGCTGAAGCAACCTTTGAGAAAGATCTCAAGAAAGTGAACTTGGAAATCTGCAGACCTGGAGATAAAGCAAGGACAGCCATGGCAAAGCAAGTGCTTTGCAAGGCAGCAAAAGCCTACCTGGTTGGAGTCCTGTTCTCTAGTCACTTCCTTCATGTGCAGCCACAATATGGCTTTTCATCAAAAAACTATTATGTTTTTAATGAGCTAATGAACAAATAGGGTAAGTTCTCAAATTATAATTTGCAGTAAACAAGGTTATAGATGTGGAAATATAGGTTATGTTTGAATGTGTGATTTGCCTGATAAGGAGAGAGCATGTTCTCACAGACCTGATTGTGAATTGCAGGTCCTGAGGAGCAAAGTTCCTCTCACCAAATTTGGGCATCAAGCTTTGCAAACTCAATAATCCTGTAGTGTGTTTTAATAGAATTAACTAGCTAAACAAAGAGCCTCCAGACGGTACCACACTGCCAGTCCCAGGGACTTTCTAAGTTCAGCTCCCATATTGATCAAAAGCTGAACATGACTTACACTGCAGGAAGGACACAGGCTCTTGCAGAGGACTGCAAGGACTGCAGCCTTTAATAGTGCTCCACTGAGGCTCTGCCTTACTGGATCAGGTCTTACTGTGAAGTGTGTACATGGGGTCAGCCCTTTAAAAAGTGCATTTCAAAACTGCATGGTTTTCAATGGAGAAGTAAGTGGAGCATTAGAGCACACTGATTTTTGAGTGACAGCACAGCTCTGCGCTTCTGGCCTGCTGCACATATAGTTTCTGCTTCATGCCCACACCAAAGAGCAAGGCAGGGCTTTTGCAGACTGTTGCAGCACACTTTATGGACCTTCCATAAATTATTGATGAAACAGCTAGTTTTCCATGCATGCATGAGCAACACACCTTATCTTTCCCTTTGGAGCTTAGGTGAGACTTGTTCATAATACAGCTTTTGCTAAAAAATGTAATGTGTATGCACAAAACATGGTTTCCAAAGGTTCTTAGGCCAAAAACCAAGTGTTAATCACTGAAATACTGAAATTTCTCCACTAAATTTTAAATTTCATCTCACTTCTGCTTCAGTATTAGAAGTATCAAAAACCACCTCCCCCTTTTATACTATGAGAAAACCCCCACATTTATTCCCTTTCTCTCATGTGAAAAGAGCAGCTTGCTTTTGAGCTTTGGGTTAATGTCATATTTGGGAAATGTTAAATACCAATCCTAGAAACACAGGGTTCAAACACTATAAAGCTGGAAAACAGAAAGCCAAAAGGAAATATATAAGCAAGCATTTTTATGGTATCCAACATTCCATATGCTGTAAATACTTGATGAGTTTAAAATAAAAACAAAAAATTAAACTAATCTATTATAAATGTTATTTATCAACTTGTAAGGAGGACGATAAAGAGCTCCACAACAACCTGCATGGAGCAGTATATTATGCAGGGCAGTACAGTGGCAAATCAACCCCTACAGAGCTGCTTTTCCTTGTGTCATGCAGCAAGCCTTTATGGAAGAGTGTGGAGAGCAATGTTACAGGACTAGTTGTAGTTGCATAGGTTTCTTCCTTGTGATATAGGGGCATCACATGGGGATGTGCTTGAGCATCAGCCTGAACCATGAACTCTCCCAGGGACTGGACAGCCCTTCTTTTCCTCTTTTTTTGAGGAAACAGTCTGCTGTCTCCAAATCGTTATTGTCTTCAGTCTTGATGAAGCCTTTTTTCCAAGTTTTCCTGCTCACCCAAGGCAGTGAAATAATGGAAGAAAGAAATGGAGACTACTGGCCTCATGCTGGATGAACAACTTGAATCTGACCCCTTTTAGGGGGCCATTGAAATGGAAGACAGTTTGAAACTCAGATTCAGGGCTGCACTTTCAGAACAGAGGATTAGAAAAGAATAATTTTTGTAACCTGATTAAATATTATTCCATCTCAATGTATTTGTGCTGTGAAAGGACCAGGCACACATCAGAGCTTAGGTCTACACACTCTGTGAAATCAATAAGAAGTGAGGAAGCTTAGGTAGAAGACAGAAATGTCAATATTCTGTTGGACCTAGGCCAAGGTTTGATAGGGTAAAATATGGTGCAAGATAGCACAAGACCCTTCCTCAAAGAGCTAACTATGAAGAATAAATTACCGAGAAGTAAGAAATATAGGACTTTCCACTGTCATAGTCTTAACCTTAAACATTGGCAGGGTCAGAAGGAGGGTACAGAAGGCACCTTTGCTTTTGCAATGAAAACTTCAAGGAAAAAATCCCCAAACATTTTATCTGTAGGCAAATTAAAAGTGGATTCACATGTTTCCATGGCTACAAAAGTCCATTTACTCTAGTAGTGTTTTCTAGCAGCTAAACACAAGTTTAAGTGATTAAGGAGAAAACACAGCTCTGTTTATAACGTTCCATTAGGTTTATATAATTAGATCTTTCAATTGCAAATCACCACTGGTGACTGTTTTCTTGATTGTTCATAAAAATCCAGTGGTCTGTTGAAACCATTTTTAGAACCACCCATCATATCTCTGTGCCTCTGCAATCATTCGGGATCAAATGACTACTAGCAGGTCATACATGGCAATTTTTGCAATCCAGAACCCTCATTTTGGGTTATGGTAATCTAATCAGCAGTTTCTGGTCTAAGGGGAACACATGAAAGGCTATGTCCTAGACCATAAGGCAAGCCAAAACCTTAGGCACCCAGCCCTGTGTGGGAGTCGCTATAGTCCTGTGTCAGAAAAGTGCTCTTATCTTCCCATGCATGTAGAGAATTTCTCTGCTTGTGGGACAGGTAGAAGAGGACTTTGTCTTTGTATAGACTAAGGTGAAAGAGGGGAAAAGTTCCACCAACAAAAAATGAATGAATATGTATAGCAGGAGACTCCACCATTAAAATGTCATGTTGGATTGGTAGATGCAAGGGTTAATCCCATCTCTCTGTCAGTGCAGCAGTCTCCTCCCAGAACTCTTGAGTCCAGCATTCTCTTAAAAAAATTAAAAATGAACTTCTGACATCTGGCACGCTATTATGAGGGAAGGTCCTGGAAGTGTGCATGAGACAGCTGTGATGGAAACCTGGTTTTGGCATAAAGCATGCTAGAGTTGGGAGAAATTGCCTTTTCTGCAACCAGCAGCTGAAGAAGACTATGTGCATTTCTTTGGATTGTTCCCATGACCACTTTTCCTGGGAGCCCATTCTGATAAATCTTCTTTTTCTGTCCTGGATTTCAGAGTGGTCCTTCAGCTTTAAAGACATTTGAATCTTCATGGACACTTTCATAACATCTGGATGCCAAGGTGAATTACACATCAAGTGAATGGACACCTCCATCCTTCCACAAATCAAAAATTTATTTCAATGTCTCTGGTACAGAGAACCTGTCAACATAGTGAAAGTGGGGTTTACTTCAGTTTTAAAAACCATTGTGTGAGAAGGTCAACACAGGGCACCCGTAATTTTTTGTTTCATGGGAACTGCATATAAAATAGATAACATTTGTGAAGAACAGTCTGTGGTTTTCTCATCATCAGCCAAGCAAACTGGATTCAAGAGGGTCAATCTGATCATTCATCATTACCAGCAGGAAAAGTTCTGCATATCCAGTCATGCCTTCCCATCAGGGTATTCTGAAGACACAGGGTGGCTAGGATTGATTAAAAGGGTAGCTTGGCCTAAAGAGCTATGAATTCTGGTGACTAGTGAGATGAAACAAACCCAGTGCAATGCCCAAGTTACTTGCTAAGTCAGCAGAGATTGCAATTTAAAAAAAAAAATCCATTTGTTTATAAACTTAGTAATGTTTTAATATAATCAATAAGGCACTTTTGATACTTTTCAAAGTTGAAATACAGCTTTAGTCTCACCCCTGAAATTACACTGGGCTTTTCGGTTTGCTTAAGGATGCACAGGAGATAGATTCTTTTCTCTGGATTTGTCTGTATGCACTGTATAGACCTCTAAAGTTTTAATGAAGTCATTGCAATTTAAAAATACCTGAATAGAACATAAGATTGGTCTTTTACATACCTATCAAGTCCAGCTTTTATAATTTTTTATGTTGTGCTAGAGTCCTTCACAACCACGAGAAGGACATTAACCTTCCTTTTTTGAAGACAGAAATATTCAGTGTTATAAAACTTGTAAAATATGCAGCACTCAGAGACCTTCAGACCAATCTACACTAAAAGTTTGCATCAAAAAATGCAAATATGCCCCTGCTCCTGCCCCAGTTGCGTGTGATCCATCCGCAGGATCGGATTACTGTTTATGTTGAAAGCGCTGCTGTGAAGGGGTGGGCTCGATTGCTGCTGTCGCTGTTGGCATGAAGGGAGGCAGGGACTGTCATCTTAATGAGTGTTTGTACAGTAACCAGCACCGCGGGACGCCCAATAGCAATAATAATAAACCTTGATCAGAGATTTCGAACATTCCTGTAACATCAGACAGGCTGTTCTGACAGCTGCACAACTAGGGGTTTCAGCTGCTGTGTGAAATCCTTAGATTACTCCAGACCTACTTCTGAATCATGTTTAACTATCCAGGTAGGGCACGGGTGCTTTCTCTTTCCTCATTTAACCGGCGCTACGATATTGCTTTTAAATCAGTGTCAATTTCGGAAGGATGGCCATTTCACACCGTACTCACTTGAGAAACCAAACCGCACGCTGCAGGCCTGCCGAGAGCTGGATGGGCAGCAGCATGTCCATCACCCCAGGCCAGTGCAAAGCCTCTCCGGTGCCAGGGATCCCGCAGCCCTCTGCTCCAGCATCTTCCCCGCTTCCCTTCAGGGGCCGCGCCAGCGCCGCAGTTCCGTGCCGCCTTTTGGGGCAGCGCCATCGGGGGCTGGATTTGGGACAGAGGCATCAGGGGCTGGTTTTGGGGCAGAGACATCGGGGGATGGTTTTTGGGGCAGGGACATCGGGGGCTGGTTTTTGGGGCAGGGACATCGGGGGATGGTTTTTGGGGCAGGGACATCGGGGATGGGTTTTGGGGCAGGGACATCGGGGGATGGTTTGGGGGCAGGGACATCAGGGGCTGCTTTGGGGGCAGGGACATAAGGGGCTGGTTTTGGGACAGCACTATCAGGGCCCCACGCATGGCGAGCTGTGCGGGCTGGGACCCACCGTGCCGCCCCTGCGCTCCCGGCCCTCCGGAGCGCTCCATGCGGCCCCTGCGCCCCTCGGGACCCGCGGGCATTGGGGCCGCCCGTGCCGGGCGCGGCTGCAGCACCGCCGGGGCGGACAGCTCCTCTCCGCTCCTGTCCGCTCCACGGGGCTGTGCGGGCAGCCCACGATGCTGTGGTTTTAAATGGGCGGAGCGGCGGCGGCCGGCGGGGCGGGCGGTGGGCGGCCCGCGCTGCCCCATATAACCCCACCTCCCGGGCGCGGAGTGCCGCGGCAATTGGCTGGATGTGGTACTTGGAGATGTTGAGCTGGCTCCTTCCCCCCATGTCCCTGCACACGCAGAGGGGCGGGTGGTGCGGGCGGGAGCGGGAGGCAGGGCTGAGCGGCGGCGGGGCTGCCCCGGGCCGCTGCCTGCCCGGCGCCGTGCC